>VZSG01000299.1:5728-54421 GCA_013398315.1 Nothoprocta pentlandii
CACTTCAGCACTTCACTGGATGTGACCCTGTGCCACCTGCTCTAGGTGTCTCTGCTTGAGCAGGGGGATTGGACTAGATGATCTCTAAGGTATCTTCTAACCTTAACCATTCCGGGATTCCTGGACTGAGACAACAGGAAATGCAGTGACCATTTTTTCACTCCAGTGAAGGGAGTTTGTTCAGACTTTGCGTTACAGTGATGGGTACTGTCCCTGAGATGTGTGGCCCTGCAATATTGTTCTGCATCTTTAAAGAACAGCTCTTCCTTCAGTGCCAAATGAGTAGTCACCTCTGTCTGACAGTGCCTGAAAAAATTTTGAGAGAGTGAGAATGAATAGGAAAAGAAACTGCAAATGTGGTCTGTTTGTGCCTCTACAGCTACCAGTTTTCCAGCCTAGTTCCTGTTTCTGATTTTTATCACACAAATTCTAATTCTTCTCCCTTCAGGCAAGAGGGTATTCTTTATTCCAGAAGCTGTTAAAGTTTTTATGCAGTATTCAGGTTAGAGCTTTTTATTGCTATTTTCACTAAATTAATTTCAAAAATTACCTGAAATTCTCCTTTTGTATTTACATAACACTTATCTCCTTACAAATGCTGCATATTTGCAGTATCGGGGTTTTTTGCACTTCTGTCTTTTTTTTTTTTTTCATTGCCTTTAGTCTCTAAGAAAGAGGATTGAAAATCTTGACATTTAAGCTGATCTTAAAAGGTTACCTTTCAGCCCACTGTGAAGCATGGGGGGGTTCATAGCCTATTGCTCAGAGCTGCAGGACAACAAGTCCTGTTACTTCCTGCATTCCTATAACTTACTATGAACTAAAGATTACAGTTACTCAGCTGCTCTTCCAGGATTCTGTTTTTCTTCTCATTTCTGTGTATGGCTGATAATCTGCACATTGTTCCCTCCCCTTTACTTGCAGCTGGCTCCCAATTCTCAGGCAAACACAAGTCACGTTATCCTCTCCTGACATTATTCTGGTTTCTAGATTAAAATTACAGCCTTGAAGTTCAAAAATTTTATCATCAAAAGCATAATGAATTTGTTAAATCCTGTTTCCTGCTTGCATCTTGAACAAAGAATATTTTTGACCTGTTCTGGCTGAACATGTTTCTCATTTTGCTTGCAGCCTGCTACTGTTTTTCTCAAGTGTTAAGTTTGTAGCAAAGTCTGTTTTTGTTTGTTTGAAATTGCTAATTTTTATGCTTGACAGAATTTCTTCATTAGCAGTTTGGGTAGATTATGTGACTGGATATCAGTGCTTGGACTTCTAATCGTGTCTGTGTCATGGGCCACAGGGTTTGGAAAACTTCTCCCAGCTGTTTTAGTCTGCGTTGCCATGTGAAATGGAGATGTACTCCTATGTAGAAAGGTATTATTTTAGATATTCAACAAAAACAAAAGTCCAGCAGTATCTATTTAACTCCTGTCACAGAAATATGAGAGTGTTGTGGTGTGTAAATGTGTATGTTTTAAGTGTAATTTTAAAAAATTGCATATAGATGACTTTCCTCTATGGACAAAGTTTTGCTTTCCCAGATACTGTATATTTCATAAACTGAAAGTACCAGAAATCAGCAGGGCTGGTGCGCTGCATTACTAGAAGATGTTATAAATCTAATCCAGTTCCTGCCTTAATAATTAATCAAACCAGTGATCATTCTTCACATGCATGTGGTTTTGGTTTTTATTTTTCTCTGGACTAAGGAGATCAGAAAGTATCAAATGCAGTTCATAAATAACTCAAGAGAGCATTTGCTACTGCTTCCTTCTGGGTTACTGAAAATGTTTATTTTGCAAGAATCTGCCCATCTTATCCCAGTTCCACAGAGACCCAGCACTGAAAGCTCTGACTTCAGGGTGCTCTGCATTGGGCAGGTCCTTATGGTCACAAGCAGCCTTGCTTGATTTGATAGGTCTGCCTTGACACTCCAGAACAATTTTAAAGGTTTTCGTGGTTTGGGACAAGAGATTTCAGCAACCCAACAAGATTAAGCCTGTCTGTCCTACCTGTGAATTTTAACAAAAGCTTTCTTATCACTGAAGTAATGCACACATGCATTTAATTTGGTTAAAATGCATCTTAAATGGTGTCATAGTCACAGCTTGAGGAAATGATGAAACTCTTCGTTGTGATTTAGGTCTAGCTGCTACACTTTTTAAACATGTTTTACACTGTTGAGTTCGCAGGTGCTTTATCCCTACTTAACCTCATTGATGAGAGATCTGGAACAAATCTAGCCCATCTGGTAGCAGGAAGAACCTGACAGTTGTCAGGTGAACTTTTTGCAGTAATTTGGATTATGAATAAAATGGGCTGAATTCAGTTGTAACCATGTAGATCTGTCACTTGGCAACTAATAATCATGTGAATCCCTGCTGGGAGAATCTTCATTTTATGTATATTCTTGTTTTATTTGACAAGTTGGGTTGCCTTTCAGTTTCACGTTAAATGACTCTTCTTTGTAGGTGCAGAGAAGAACAAATTTGTCACTGTTGTCTCGGAAGGGATTTCAGTTAGGGTTGAAGTAAAATTTATTTGCTTGGAATGATGAGTAACCAAGATGAAGATTGTTATGAGAACATAATAAAATATTTAGTGTGACCCTGCATGTCTGTTATCTTGCTTTGTACAAGTGAGTGATAGGCAGAAGAACAACTGTTAGAGATGCAGATTTCAGCCAGCAACATTTTTGCAGGAGAGCTTTTAATTCTGGATCATTGATTTGTCTCTCTCCTCTAGTTCTTAGGCAAGCGCAACTGGAATGCAGCGAAAGACTTGCAGAGATACAGACGTCGCTACCCGGTATGCACGTGCTTTCAGGGCTCTTCCTCATCAAGTGCTGAGTTAAAGATAACTTCCCTGAATTTGAGAACATGGTTTTTCTAATTGTTTGACGTGGTCAGAACTTCTAAGAATTTAACTTGGGAGGGAGAAGGGGTTATGTGCTTGTGGGTACATCACAAATAAGCTGTTGCCCAAAGCACATCTTGAGTATTCAGCTGATGGTGGAAACATGAGGAAATTCAAGAAGCGTTTGAGTGGATGCTGCATTTTAAAGATTGCTGCTTTTTGATTGCTTGTTCTCATCTTCAGGATTTGGTAGAACCAGAAAGTGATGAGGAGGAAAATATGTGGAACTTGAGCTTCTACAGAAATGAGGTTCCTTTTATGCCCCGTGGTGAGTACCTTGCTTGACTTCAGTACATCTGAACTGTGACTGTTTCAATTGGTCAAAGAGTAACTGATCTACATTGGAAAACTATAAAAAGTGCGGAGTAGTTTCCCTTTTAAAAGGCAGAATTTGCCAGTTCTTCCCTGTTTGTGACAAATGTTCCTTTGTTTTTGTTTGCTGCTAGAAATCTAGAGGTTTTTTCCTGGCTCCTTAAAGCACCTATTTACCTAAACTGATACGTACATGCTAACATCTGGCTCTGGCCTCACGAACTTTAAATTTATGTTTCATTTCTTTCCTTCTCTAGGTTTACTTATTGAACGTCTTCTTGAGACTTGGTGGGACGACTATGAAATTCTTGAAGAAAATCATTCTTACATACAGTGGTAAACCCCTGTATAATTTGATTCTTCTCTTCACAATTGATAGCATATCTGTTCCTGAATTCCGCTTCCCAAGAGGTCCAGAGCCACCCCTGAGTCAAACTTGAGCCCACTTCATTTTTGTGAGTTATGTTCTTATGGAAGCAACGAGCTGGATGTCCTGAAGACTCAGGTTTCTATTGTAACTGTGGTGACAGATCTGTCATGCTTGGTCTTCCAGTATGCTGCAGAACAAGATGCAGCCAGAGAGGTCCCAAAAAGCAAAGCCTTCTGATAGGACCTTTGTTTACATTATATTTATTTATTTATTTTGATGGAAGGCACTTGTCGTATAGTAAACTTCTATGTCCGTAAGGATGTGAGCTTTTCTGGAGAGGCCTTTGATAGCACTTACTGAAATCCTTGTTCATTTTAATTGAATGGACAGCCTGGATTGGATGTCATTTTTGCATCTCCTGGACAGAAAATTTCTTTCTCTTCAGGTTATTCCCTTTACGTGAACATGGGATGAACTGGCATGCCAGGCGACTCACGTGTCAAGAAATAGAGGTATGTATTTATTTTAACTTAAAAGTTCATTCATCCCTAGATGGCCTTACTTTTTTTTATTCTCCAGTCCCTAGTGTTAACAGAGCTCACACAAGTGCTTTTAAGTGTGACATTTGACTGTCTTGAGTGTCTGCCAGTAGCTACAGCAACAAATCTTGTATTTACTGATAGAACCAACCCTTATTTATTACTCAGACGTCATTTAAAAAGAAGAAAAAGAATTTGAAGTTAGTTGGTACATTTGTTCACTGGTGTCTCTTGCCTTTTAGGCCTTTAAGAAATCCAGTGATGTTATGCGAAGGTTTGAACGTGCTTATCAGCTCATGTTGAAATTTTATGGAATCTCTCTGACTAATCAGAAAACTGGAGAACTTAAAAGAGCAGAAAATTGGGCTGACCGATTCCAAAATCTGAACCGGTGAGTCTCTATGTTACTGGGCACTTATAGCCAGACATGTTTTAAGAAGGCTGAAAAAGAAAAAGATGGAGAAAATTGTCAGCTCTTGAGGAATGGATGCTTTTGTTGATACAAAAGTCAGTTAGCAATGTTGACTCTGTCTCTGAAGCAATTTTTACAGGTAGTCAAACTACCTTTGTAGTGATCCTTTTAAACCATAATATAGGAGCGTTTTAACGTATGCTTCATGCTTCATGATTGTTTATAAAGCTACCTTGAGACCAGTGCAGTGCTTTGAATCTGTCATTGAAAAGTGCTTTGTAATTTGGTGATGTTGTGTTTTCGTAGGTCTTACTGCATTGATAGTGTCGACCCTTAATAGTCTCTACTTCCTAGTGGTATTAAAAGGGTCTCTAAAAGGACTGCACATACCCACAGAAGAAAAATCAATTTGAGGACTGTCATATAGAAAAACTCTGTGTATAGCCTAGGTCCCAAAGTAGTTAAGCTCTGGAAACATCAAGGGAAGCATCCTCACATGCCTGTGTTTTTATACTCTTCTACAGGCTTACCCCGCAGGCCACCATCAGGGACAGGATATTGGGCTGCGTGGACTTATGTGTCTGACCCAATATGGTGGCTGTTATCTTCTGATGGATGATGCAGAAAGCCAGAACCTTTCCAAGCAGTTGAGATGTTTAATGCGAGCAGTCCAAGGAGGGCTAGGAAGGTACTTCTGAAAGTAGACAGCTGCAGTAGGTGCTTTAAAAGTAAGCCAGCCTATACTCCCATCCCCATCTGCAAACATTCTTTAATAGATGCTTATTAACAATATATAAAATTCTTTGTAACCCTGAGGTTCAGTGTGACTCCAGACATGTAAGACTTCCCCTTAACAACTCTGCCTGTTTCCATCAGGTTTAGCCACAACAATTTGCGCATTACACGCATCCTGAAGTGCCTGGGGGAAATGGGATACGAAGATTATCAAGTCCAGTTGGTGAAGTTTTTCTTGACAGAAACTCTTGTAAAGGAGACACTACCAAATGTCAAGAGAAGTGCCTTGGATTACTTTCTGTTCACCGTCAGAAACAAACGGAAGAGAAGAGAACTAGTCTACTATGCCTGGCAGCACTTCAAGCCTCAGAGCAGCTTTGTATGGGCACCGCAAGACAAACTGCTGAGGTACAGGCCCCGCGCAGCCAAGGCACAGCCGTGCCAAAAGGATGAAGGTAAACAGGAAATTCCTGTCGCAAAAAGCGATGGATCGGTGGAAAAGGATCAGAAGGATCGGTTGCTAGAGGAGGAGAAGAAAGTTGAAGATAATGGAGATGGTCTAAATGTAAGTTCAGACTTACAGCCTGAAGTGAATGAAAAAGATCTAGGAGAGAAGTTAAATGAACGTGGTTTGGAGGGAGGGGATGGTGAAGAAGAGAAAGACTGTTTACTTGCACGACAGGAGGAGAAGGATTTGAACAGTGAGGCTGAAGAAGTGCAGAGTGCGGCAGAGAGTGATGGCACCAAGGAGAGCAAGAAGAGAAAACTGGATGCAAGTAAGGCAGACACTAAACACAGTGAAACGGTGAAAAGCCCTCCTGATATTGAAAGAATTTCCCGTAATCTGGGAGAATGTGCAATTGATGCTGAAATCTCCTCCTCGGTTTCAGTCCAGCCGACAGAAGAGAACGAGAAAATACTTAAAGACACTGTGGGCACTGGAGACGCAGCAGCACCAGAGGCAGCTGATGCAGCTGTAAAGCGGAGGAAAGTTGATGCAAGAGCACAGAAAGGCAAAAGTTGCACCCTGGCCATTAACCTAAACATGAAGCCCTCTGCTCTCAGTGCTCACTCAAATACACCCACTACAAACGCTGACACTGAGGAGGGGAAAGTTAGTGAAAAAAAGGCAGCTGTGGAAGAGAGCAGCAAGAACTCTGGTGGTGATGCAGAAGGAGGGGTTGTGGACTCCACAGCTGAGTGCATAGTTCCCAGTATGGACCCTATTTCTCCAGGAAGCAATGACGTGGAGTCAGGTGGAGACCAAGTCAGAGCTGAGAGTGACCGGCCTCACTGCAACAGTGTCCTCCCGGGATGCAAGAGCGAGGCAGACGGGGTAGAACAGCATGAAAAGGCAGAAGAAAATGGGAGTGAAAACACACGAGCAAAAGCCACAGGCGAGAACCAAGATCCAAAGAGACCTGAGCAAAGCGCAGCAACCATTTGTTCTGAGCAAGACAGTGCTGAGGTTGCAGGACAAAAAGCAGATACCTCTCAGCAAGTGGCAGGACCTGATGAAGGGCAGGTAGGGACAGAACCAAGTGTGGCAGCAGGGCTGGAGCAGTCAGAGAAGAGCGTGCTTTAACTGCTGGAGCCAGCTTTGGTGATACGGATAGCCGAGATGTATGGGAAAACAGATTTGCTTTGACTCGACCTGGTTAAATGCAACCTGACCTTCACTTTTCACGCCTCCTTTTTTTTTTTTTTTTTTCAAATCATTTATAGTAACTTTGAGAACCAGCCCTTGCGTATCCTGAAGAGGTAAAGGCTAATTTAGTGATCGTCATGGATGGGCTGTATCCTATTGCTGCTTTTTATCCAAAATTCATGACTATTTGGGAGCAACAGGGATTCTTGCCCTGTGCTTTATTTCTGGTATGTTGCTTTTTAAAGAGAAGAGGAAAATAAATCTGTTTTCTTGTTTGATCTAATGTAAATCTACGTACAAGGTTTTTAATGCAGGACAGACAGCATGAGCTACTTTGCTTTCTTTGTATTATTGTATAAGTTCTCTCTGTTATTTTGGAAATCTGTACCTTCGCCAAAGGCTTCTTTATCCCTGTCAAAGGTGCTATGTGCTGCTTAGGGCATAAATTGTAGTTTTTGTGGCATTTGCCTGAAAGAAATGAGTACATGCACTTTTGCATGCATGTAAAAGTGTAATTTTGCCCTTCTGTTCCTGTAAGAAAATAGATTTGATGTTAGCCCATCGTGAAGAGGTACCTTTAGACTATATGACCAGTATTAACACCTATAGATATTTTCCCTGTTTTGCAAAATGTTGAATAATTTGTTCCTTTTTTCCCCAGCAGAAGTTGCCAGGTAGCACTTGGCAAGAGGGACTGAGCGCCAAATCTGTCTGTCCCTAAAACCAAAACCTAGGAACTTTGCTCGAAGCTCTCTGGAGCTCCTCTTTCCCAGGGTTTATCACCACTTCCAGGCCTTTGGGAGTCTTCCACACACATTTATGCTTGCTGCTGGTTCAAAGGCCTTTCTCAATTGCAAAAATGCTGTTCATGTTTACATCTCTTCAGACTTTGCAGTTAATCTCGAGTGGCTTTGATTATCTTTTCTGCAGACCCATTGAGTGAAGTTGGATGTGTCAAATTTAAACACCTTCCCAGTTATGGCAGATGTTTTAATGATCAGGATGTCAGACAGCAAGAGTATGTTCTGCTACAGTGTGTCTGGAAATCACTGGGGCTTTGTTGAGGGCTGTTAATTGAGACTATTTAATTGGAGGGAGTAACTTGTCTGGCTCATTTATTTACTGTCCTAGATAATTTAATCTGAGACCTTGCCAGCTATTTGCCTGCCTTACTGACCTCCCCTGTTAGCCTTTCTGCCTGACTTATGCTCCTTCAGAGCTGGCAGAATGTTTTATTAAACAATTTCGCACTTTTTGCTCCTGGAGATTTACAAGGGGGCATCTGTTTCGTGAAGTAAAGGGAACCATTCTAGCAGCCAGGAGGGCTGGCCTTGGTGTTTGCTCAGACTGTTGGTTTTAGTCTTGGGGTTTTTAGGTGCCGTTCACTTTGTGTAGGAGAGGGTAGGTGGCTTCCCCCTTGCCAGAAGGCTGATGCAGTAGCCTCTGAAATGTTAGTATTGCTCCTCTTTCTGCTTCTTAAGAAGCTTCACCTCTCAAGGAATTTGGTCTGTGATTTGCCTTCCCAGTGTGTATGCCCTGATGGAGAATGCCACATATGTGTGTGGAGGAATAAAAGCCTTCAAGGTTAAAGAGATCATTTAATGCTCATAATCACACTCAGGCTGGAAACAGGCTTAAATATTTTTTAAGAAAACATTTTGTGGAAAAATGATGTTAATATAAATACAATTAACTACGGCTATAAATACTTGAACATGTTGAGTGAAAAATCTTTCATAAAAGATTCATAAGAAATTGTTAATGATAAGTTTTGTACAGATTTACAGGCTTTTCTTATTTAATGAAGTTTCCATTGTGAATGGAATAGATTATGAATCTTGTATGGTGGTGTGCAGCTTGTTTGTTCCTTTTAATGAGGTTTCAGCGAGAGCCTTGGTCTGAGGTCGCAGGCTGTTCCCTGTCATGATCAGGTGCAGAATTTCGGCTGTAGGTGTTTGCAGTGGGCTCACAGGATGTGTTTTCCATCACATGGAGCTGTACAATGGAGTCTATATTAGTGTTGCCTATTAAAGCATGATTTCAATGCATACTAGTTTCCACTTCTTTCTTCTTGGAAGGCACCATGTATCAGTCCCAGCACTGCACCCTCCAGCCTTCTGCTGTTGCTTGGGCATCTCCAAAGAGCCTGTTGGGGCCATCCCACATTCCCAAGCACAGCAGGTGAAGCAGAGCTCAGCCTGGGCTCACCTCATGACAAACCAGTCCTTCAAGCCCAGACTCACTGTGAACAACGTGAGAGATGAAAGCTGCTGGAGCACCCACGTGTGTGTGCTCATCACTTAGACTGCGGTGTCATCGCTTTCTGTAAACTCTTCATGCTGAAAATATCATCCCTCCCTCATCTTGCTCAGTAAGTGCACGTTACTACCGTGCTGGCAGGCTGCAGCTCCTGGCTGGCTCCCCAGTGAGTTGCTTTGCAGAAATTAAAGCAATTTATTGTGGTTTTATTTCTTTCCTGGAGTTGGGAGAATAAGTGTGTTCTGCCCCTTGCATCACTTGTGCCATGAGCTGCTGCTTCCAGCTCTGGGCAGGGCCCAGGAGTTGGTCCTCGAGGGCGCCAGCGGAGCTGTAGGAAACAAGCCCTCCTGCAGTACCACAGCCCAGGAGCTTGACCTGGCTTTTCCTCCTGCCGTCGTTTGATCTTGAGTCAAAGACAGAGGTACAAGCTCTGTATGAAGCGATTCCTGCGACTTCACCGCTCTCCCTGCTCTGCAGGGTTGGTAGAATGAATATTCACTCTACCTGGAAGCCCTTTGAACACATGGACACGCACACACTTCTTAGTGGAGACTGAGTTGCTTTGAGTCCTCCATCCCGCTGTCAGTGTTGGAATATTGGCTGCTGGGGAGCTGGGCAGGCCCCGCTGTTTACTCATGTAAATCTCCTCCTTTAAGGCTGCCAAGCTGAAGCTTACTATTTCACAGCCAGAGCTTTGCTTTTCCAGTTCTGCCTTGCCATTTCTCCTGCTGAATCCTTGCTCTGTGTGCACTGCCAGTCTGCTGCTGAACAAGCCTCTTGTCAAAGTGCGATTCCCTCCTGTGGTCGAAATAACTTCCTGCTGCTTGAAAGCTTTTATTTAAAAAAAAATGTTTTTCATTTTAAAAAAGGGTGTTGTTTTATCCAAATGAGCTGCATTGTCACAGTCCCGATGACTCTTTCCACTCTGCCTCTCCCCTTCCAAGCCCTGCTTTTTGTGAAATAAATTGATAAATCAATCAATTGAGTTGATAAAGAGAAGCATGAAGCTATTTCTGCTCCTCCATCACTGTATCCCTCTTTGGCATCACCTCCCTGAGAGCTGTGTCATCTTGTTCTTTTCTTGCAGATGCTTCTCAGGAAGATCTTAGCTTTTTTGTGGCTTTGTGTTTCTTCAGCTGCTTCTTTCTTATCCCTGTCTGCGCTTACCTCCTCTGGTCAGGATTCATCATTTTCTCCAGAAATCAGTCTTGTATTCTGTGAATATTCCTGAAAAAGAGACAGAAAAAACAGAAGTGAGAGCACATCAGGAGGTAATACAGCATCGCCCAAAGCAGCGAGCACACTTCTCTGGTGTGTCTAGCATTCTTTTTACATCTCTATTCATTTTTCTAGCGAAATCAGATCCTCGGGTGCAGAGCAGCTCTCCTTTTGTGTTGCCTTTTACCTGCCCAGCACTGAGATGATGATGATGGGCTCCGAAAAATGCCCCAAGCGTCACCTAAGGAACATGTTAATTGCCAGACAGAGCAGCTAAATTTTAAGTTTGGCTCCTGTGCTGTGTCCTACAACCTCCAGTAGCTCTGTGGAGGTGATTCCAGCCCTTCCTTGTGCTCCCGAGACTGCACCATGAATGAGAGCCTTGGTGCCCGCCTGCAGTTGGGCCCCCTCCTTCTCCCACCTCCTCCTCGTTCCCTCCGCTCTGCTCCGAGCTCGGCCCCTCCAGCTGGAGCCACAGGTTTATCTGGAGGCCAGGAGGCTCATTTGTAAGCTGAGATCCTGCAGGAGAAGGAGGGATCTGCTGGACCCCGGAGGAGAGAGCGGGCTGAGCGGCGCCGCGGCAGAGCCCGGGCACCATGGCCGGATCCGCCGCTCTCGGGCTCCTCTTCCTTTGGCAGCTCCTGGCCACGGCAGCGGCGCAGGTAGGGCTTTGCATTTACACCTTCTGCTCCAAACCCAGCTCTGTGAGGGAGAACTACATGGCAGGCTGTGCATCTTATGCCTGCAGGATGTGTAGGGCAATAAATTAAAATTACTTAAAATGTGCATGCTGCTGTGCTCTTCCATGCAGAGAAGTCCTTAGCAAATACGTTTGTGTTGCACCCCTAGGTAGGCTGTTGTGTAGAACAAGCCACTTAAAGCTTTCCCTCAAAGAATTATCTTCCCATTCAGGATGCTATCTTTGTGAGAAAAGCCTTGGGAAAGGGAGAGCTGTTGACGTAAGAGCAAGTTTTCTTTTTCAATGAAGCAACAAGCTGCCAATGAGAGTAGGATCTCCTGCAATCTGATTCTTCATCTAAATCAGATAATTTCTTCTTCCTGCCCTCAATCAGCTAATCTTTAAATTTTACGCTTATGAAATAATAGCATGTTTAATTTTTGTTCACTTAAAGCATGTGAATGTGTATCAAACTTCCCTGCACGGCATTAATATGTAGCCTGGGGAAGTAACCCCTGAGATTTTTTTCCCCGGGTTGCAGAGGAATTTTTGCTGTCTGGCTGGGGAATTCAGAGCTGCCCTCGTCGCTGCAAGCGGAGCTGCTTCCACAATGAGACCTTTGTTTGCTGAAGCTACAGAGAGCTGCTCTCGGGAGCCCCCTCCATAGAGAAGTCATTTATTGGACTTTTTTTTTTTTTTTTTTTTTTTCCCCCCACCTCAGGTTTCCTCCAAAATCCCGGGTTTTCTCCTGCTCAAGGAGACTTTCCTCTTCTCCTTCACTGAGCTTTTCTTATATCTCTCTGTCTGGAGCTGCGTCAGGCTGGCTCTTCCATCGCCCCATCAGACAGGCACTGTGAATGCCGTTTTAGTACCAAACCCTGCACCCATTTTCCTTAGGTTTTCCATCCCCTTCTTTACCCCAAACCAAGTGTGCCTCTAAGCGCTGAGAATCTTGCTTTCCCACAGCTGGGTCTAATTCCTAGTATAAACTGCCCATTGAACTGACTGGGAGCCCTGAGTGCCCCTGGGACAGAGGGTCTCCCGGAAGATAGAGGCTCAGTGCAGACCTAGGCTTAGTGTTGTGGCACCCGCTCAGTCCCTGCTTTTCCCTTTGTGCTCCTTCTGATGCAAAAATAAACCCTTGTGTCTGTGTCTCCCTTTAGCGAGTAGGACCCCAAGGCCCTCCCGGACCCCGAGGACCCCCTGGACCATCTGGCAAGGACGGCATAGATGTGAGTGGCAGCGGGCAGGCGCGGGAGGGCGAGGGGTGGAGCGGAGCAGGCCCTGCCTCGCAAGGAGCCCTTCTTGTCCTGCAGCCCTGGGGCGTCTGGGCTGGCCTTGGAGGCCGGGTGGACGAGGAGAACCCACCTGTGTGCAGGACTTGAGGGAGAAGGAGAAGCTGCTTCTGCCGGACGTGCTGCGGAGCACGTTGCAGCATCAATCCCCTCTTTCCAGACAAAGCTAGACCTTACCTGCAAAGTTGTATTTTCTCTTTTGGTGTCCAGAGAAGAGGAGGAATGAAATAGGAATGAAATGTGGAAGGCTGAGTCCATGTGTGAATGCAGGTCAGCGCCACAGTGTGTTCTGTAGCTCTGAGAGGTTTATTTGACTCTTCTGAGTACCCAGGTTTCCAAAGAGGCCCTGAGAAACTGAACTTAGTATGCAGTCCTATATTCTGCTTCTACTCACACCAGTTTTATTTCAGCAAGCTTAGTGTGGCTATCCCTGATTTCCATCAGTACAAGGGATCAGACAACCCACGCGTTTCTAGATGAGAGAGGGGCTGCCAGAGACAAATGAAATATTCAGGCAACCAAACAGCGAGCAGAATATTTCTTACCACAGGACGTAGTGGAGGAGGCAGACCTGTCCTTTAATTCTGAATTGATGTTTCTGCGGAAGTTAAGTTTTCCTTCTGTGCATGCATAAAGACTATTGTGTTCTGTAGTCAGGCCAAAAAGAGCATCAGATGAACTTCAGCAGGATGATACTGAGACTGAAAGGCCAGGTTTGGTTTCGTTATTCAGTCTGAGTAGTACTTGTCTCTCTAAACTGCTAGGATTTTTTTTTAACACATCTAACAATTTTTTTGGACTTGGGCCTTTAAGCAGTCTTGAAATATTCTATTCATTCCATGCTGGCATTTTTTTTTGGATGAGAAGGTTTAAAAAAAAAAAAATATTAGTTCCCTGGTAAGTGGTGAACAGGGAGCTTTTGTGCCTGCAGCAGTGCCCTTCCACAGTGGCTCTGTAAGCAAGGCTGATCTGAAGGGAAAACATCACTGATTTGCAGCTCTTCCTTCTAAAGTGTTCCACAGACTAAAGGAGACGTTTTAGTGTAAATCACCCTGGTTTGCTAACATGGAAGGTTCAGAGCTGTCACCTCAGTTGTTTCTCTTTGCTGTTTCTCACCATAAAAGGCCTAAGAGGGGTCACGCTAGAAGAGGGCAGAGGAAGCTCTGTCAGGCTGGTCACAGGGTGCACAGGGACCTCACTGCAGCAGGACACCAGAGCAGTCAGCAGGCTCCAGGGAAGAGTGGCTGTTGTTGCAGACAGCAAGAAAGAGGAGGATTGGGGATGGATAGACTCAGACTTGAAGCTCTACAATTGTCAGGGAATTGGAAAAGAACAAATCTATTTAATATTCGGGTTTGTTTTGTTTTAATTCCTGCTTTCTGTGGGATATTTTATGGTTTCTTCTGGAACTGCATCACTTCTGATTGCCCTTGCACACAGAGACTCAGGGTAGCACTGGTCACATCAGCCCAGGCTCTTTTCTCCACTGCTAAAAGATTCAGAATGTTCCTGCAGGGCGGGACCAAACAGCAGCACCTAATTAATATGACAAAGTTGGTCCTAATTGATCAAACAGCCGAGTAGAGAATTTAAGATGCTAAATCTTGCAGTTGTAGCTTCAGACTTGTTAACTCTGAGACAGACCAGGATCCTTAAGGAACTGCACAGGAGAAGAGAGAGCTGAGTTTTCCATGGCTAGTGCTGAGCACATTGATGCAACCTTCTTGTTTAAGGACCTCCATCCTCACGAGTGGCTTCAGATGAGCGCCGTGTGGCAGAATCACTGAACATTTTTTGGGTTAAATGAGAGCTGCCAGAGTGTTCAACTCTAGGCCTTGAGCAGTGAGTAGTGCATAACATACAGCTGAATTATTCAGCACCTCTCTAAACAAACCTCACATGAACCCCACCAGCCTGATTTCTAGAAGCTGCTGCTTTGATTTTCCTGCTTTTCGGTGGGAACTGCATCATTCCGGCCTTCTAACGCCTTTTGTAATTACAGACTTTAATACGCTTCACGTCTCATGCTCAGTAACAAGCAAAACATCTCCTTCCAAGAATAGAAACAGCGTGTTGTGATCAAAAGAATTAGCGACAAGTTCCTGTGAATTATTTCTGGGGATGTAATTCTCCAAATTGCTAATAAGCCATTGTCGCTTCTCAAAAATCACCCTTTTCCACCCCCTTGCCCCTTGTCTCCTGGTTTAACTTTAATGCAGCTTTACTAAAAGTGAACTCCCCTCTCCTGCAGCACTCAGGAGAGCACTTCCTTTTGCTGACAGCAGCTGCCTCTAATTCCCAGTGATCTGGCATTAGGGATATAAACACTGATTAGACTTTTGATTCAGCTCACTGAAATTCTCGTGCTCATGCTGAGTTCCCCAGGGGTCCATAATGGCAGGATGGAGGGTTAAGATGGCCTTGAGCAGCCTTTGGTAATGCTGTGGCCTTACTGTACGTACACATTGCCCTCACAAGCCAGGAAAAATGCAGGGGGCTGGGAATGCAGAGGAATGAAGGGAAGGGGGTAAACCACCCATTTTGCCTTTTCTAGCTGCTTTTCCACACCATCCCTTCCAAATGAACTGCTCCTTTCATTTTCCTGCCAAGGAACCTTCCCCACCTATGATAATGATAACTATTTATGGAACAGCCGCAGGCAGAGGACAGCAGAGGAATTGCTGCATGCAGCCAGCGCACAAAGATCCCTCTATTTAGCGCCCCTCCGGCCGGTGCCTTCGCTCCGTCGCCGTGCGGTTTGGGAATCGCTGCCTGCGCAAATCCAGGCGACCAGTCTTGGGAGAGATTTGCCCACGGACTTCAGCTTCAACTGTGGCCCACGGCCACAGTTGCCGACTCCGTAAATATAGAAACCTGCTATAAATTCCACCGATTTGCTTCCTGCCTTATAAATCCTCATTATTAGACTCACAGTGGGGGCAGTGTTACTTCCAGCCTTGCTCAGTTAATAACTATTCTGTTTCCATGTAGGTTTTATTTTTCCAAGGTATCAGCGTGCCCTTCACATTCAGCTCACAGTATTTCATTCCTGTATCCTACAACCAGGAGAGAGGGGACAACCAGAGATCTGGGACACAGAGGAGCAAAGTGATTGACCTCAGAATAAGATGGGGAAGGGAGCCAAGATCTTGGGCTTTGCAGCCAAGCTCCTTCCTTACACAGACAATTGCCTCTTCCAAGAACTAACAATAAAACACAAATATCTTGTTGGTGGAGGTCCATGGGAGCTCCTGAGCAAGGGTTGCTGAGCTGGAAGGAGTGATTCAAAGGCTTTTAAAATTTTGTTTCACAGCTATCTTTAATGCTGTTCTTACAAGTGACTTCCTATGAGGATGAGGGGAAAAATGACTTAGGATTCTGTGCAAAATGGCAGACGGGCTTGGGAAGCCTTTATAAATCCATATAGTGTGATTGGATTAGGAAGAAATCATTTGGGAGATGAGAGTGTTCATTTACTTTTGCCTTCAAAGTTTAACTATATGGAGAAAGTCTCTGGAGACAGTTTGTTCACTCTTTGCTTGCTGGTAGCCCCCAGCTCCTGGGAGCATCACAAATTCCTAATATGTCCCAGAGTCCTGGAACTTATTATTGCATCTTTCTTTCATCAGGAAGATGTGTGAAACCCTGAATAGTAAATCAGCTTTCTCTCGGTTCCACCTTTTTTCTCCCTAAGTGTAAACAATTCCCCAAGTAATTCTGGGATAAATTGCACATGTTTGGGAACCATTCAGAGCTGAGGGATCCTCTGTGGGAGGCTCAAGAGTTCTATGTGTTTTCACTGGATCTGCTATTGTAAATGTAGGAATGACTGTCCAGGTTTTTCCTGCTCTAGGGTTAGCAGGATTCTGAGCACTGCAGCTTGAGGAAGTGCTAAGAGTGGTGAATCCAAGAGCAGGCAAGAAGGGAGACTTGGGAGACTTGAGCTGTGCCACAGCTGGGTGTGCAGCTGCTGCAGGGAGAGGTCTGGCACTAACACTGGTTCTTTTCTCTTTTGCTTAGGGAGAGCCTGGCCCTCCTGGTTTGCCTGGTCCACCAGTAAGTATTTCTGATCCACACCAACTTGTTCATCCTTGAGAGGGAAGCTGTATATGACTTATAAACTGCCTCTTGATCCATTTTCATGCTTTAACACATCAATAGAACTTCCATCTTCTAGCCTATATCAACAGATGCTGTGTTTCTGTGGTTCTAACATTAACAATCATTTCCTTTTTATCTCTTTTAGGGGCCAAAAGGTGCACCAGGGAAGCCTGGAGCAGCTGGTGAAGCGGGATTGCCTGGCCTTCCTGGAGTGGATGTGAGTATTTTGCCATCTTAGACTTTAAATATTTATATAGGCACGGGTATTTTCCCAAAGGCATCTCATCAACTTTCATTGTGTCTACTGCAAAAGCAAAGTAAGTTTTGGTACAACAGCTCAATAAACTGCAGTAAAAGGACTCCTTTGTGGCTGTCCATCCATGTGTAAAGTGCCTAGGGAGCAGCAGAGATTGCTTTGATTCTGTTCTTCCTATGGACCTGAGCACAGAGAAGAATTATGGTTAGGGTCCCCTAAGAGCAGGGTATCCAGGTGATCTGTGATGCTGACAGTAACTGCAATTTCCTGCAGCTCTTATTGCTGTGTTTCTTTTCTGTCTTCACACTTTTCTTTCATTTTCACAGGGTTTAACGGGAACTGATGGCCCACCGGGCCTAAACGGACCTCCAGGAGATCGCGTGAGTACCTCGTTAGACTCATTTAAATGGACTTTAACGACTCGCTGGTTTCTTGAATTCAGGAGCTGCAGTAGAAGAATATGGAGAGATAAAAGCAAGTAGTGCTCACAGGAGAGTTTTCTAAAGTGTTCGCTATTTCCCAGTAACCTTTTTGTCCCGTATAGTTGCCCAAAGTTCAAGGCTCCAAGTTGTTTCCTTTAGCATGAGGAAATGAGGGATAGAGCCACACATCTTTCATAGTCTCTATCCATTCCAGGATGCAAGGAACAGTTTCCTTGACTGCTGGGAAAGCGAAAGGGCAGGACCCAAGCATTTTAGCCGCAGATCCAATCCACCATCCACCAGCACTAAAAATTCTCTCCTTTGCTTTTCCTCAGGACCATCTTTCTCCCCAGAGATCCAAGACTGTGAAATCTTGACCGCTTCCAGACTGCCTGTAGGAAAGATCTGAGAATTGTTCCTTTATTTTTAAAATGCAGTAGTTCAGGATCATATACAGGAGATTGCAGGTGGTTTTCTGCCTCAGTCTTGAGTTTGCTGGTAATATTTGCTGACTTTAGCACACAAGCTCCCAGCCTACAGGGAAATTGAGCAGAATTACTGTAACTACATGCTCAGTTTCAATATGCTTTCCCATGTCTTGCAAATCAGACTATCAGCATGGGGCAAACTTTGGACCTGTTGTCATTTACGGGAGCTTTTCAAGGTCAGTGCTCCTTCTTGAAAATTATTTTAATTGGTCTAAAAAGCCTGGGAGGAAAAAAAAAGCTCTAATGCTCTAAAACAGCGTCCTTATTCTGACTTTATTTCTTCTGGCCTGATTTAAAAATGAATTTTGGTGTTGCAGGAATCACTGCAGGCTTTTACGGACTGCTGTGGGATTGACTTCATGCTTAATTCTGCTGAATACAGATCTTTTTCTGAAGTGAGAGCTTAGGCATTTAGCAGTGTGCTCATAAAAGACAAGCTTTAATGTTATATTAATAGTATTTATTTTGTTCTATATGCACCAACTCAGCAGACCAGACAGAGTACTATGAAGGTGGACATACAAGATTGGTTTTTGTTGTAAACACTCCTGTTACTCAAAGAACTCAAGTTTTGTCAGAGTTCTGCTTACAGGCTGATCAGATCAGGCCTAGTTAGTCTTCCAACAAAAAAAAATGGCTCTTTTTTTAGACAGGAGAAGCTGGATCCTTATCTCACTCTTGGATACTGATGTGTTTCACTGGAGAGTTTCTTAAGACTGTGTTGAAGTTCAGTTCTTAACATTATAAACAATTCTGAAAGCCTGAGTATGTCAGTGGCTTTCTGAATAATTGACAAAGTGCTGTGCTTTAGGAGTACATAATTACTCGTGTTTATTTATGGATTCAGAATGTCAGGTATTTCCTGGGCTCCGTAGTTGTATGTTCACAAATTATATTGCTTTAGAGTGAAAAGTTACCTTGGGATTGTTTGCTAATCAAAAGAGAAGGAACATTGTTATCAGGAGAATGAGTTGTGCGTCAGGCAGTAAGTTTTCAAGAGAGGTGTAAATTAGGGTTCCTCCTTTGAACTTGGAACCAAGTCACATCAGCTTGTTCAAGGACATCCCCACACTCCCAGGAATGATTGCTCCTACGTGCTCCATCCTAGACTCACAGATAGCAAAACTGATGAGTGTCTAGTGCCAACATTGGGGTATTTTGGGTCTGCCTCAAACCTTCTGGCCGAGCTGAAGGGGGCCGTGCAGGTGGTTTCAGTGGGGCAGGATTAGGGTGTAAATCTGTAGCTGCCAGAAATTCAATGTTCTCTTTTACAGGAAAAGATCCCAGCTTATCTCATAGGCATCAGTGGTTGTAAGGACTTTGGACTAAAGATAAAAGCAACCAGAAGAAATGCAGAGTAACGTGCAGCAAGAAAACTGAATGAGCTGACGTTTGCAACAGAGTTGATCTTTATTGGATTATAGTCCTTTTCTCACAAGACAGGTCTTAATGAGGCACTTGGATCCTTGGGATCTTTCTCTTTAAGTTTAACAAGGGAAAACATTTCTAATCGCATTTGGTATCCCTGTGAAGCGAGAAGATGATTTTTCTGGCCTAAGCTTAATGGACTCTGTAAATAATGGCACAGCTTCTGTGTTTGAGTCTGTCACCCTCTCTCTTACCAAGTCTGCCTTTATCAAAGAATATCATCATCCTCTTGCTGACTAATGTTTTATTTATAGTGAATGCTGTATTGTAATTATACAGTAATTACAGTCTGTAATTACTGATGCAAAGAGGTCAGGGGATCTCATTATTCCTCATCAACCACCCCAAGCCTGTATGGTCATGTATATGATTAGGGAAGAAATGTGTTTTTCTACAACACCAGTGTGCAGCCATCCCAATCCTCTGTATGACTTCACCTGCCAAACAGAACCGTCAACAGCCAGACTTTTCATAACCTGTTGTCTTGTTCCCTCTTTCTGCAGGCCCATTTCCAATCAAAAACATCATATAATGAAGACTCTCCCATTTGTTCATTTTATACTTCCATTCACTTTCTGTTTCAAAATTACTACCTATAATTAATTTTACAGTCTATTGTCCAGAGTTGGCGTATTTGCACCATAACAAAGGATTAAGAAGGCCCATGTGTCATATTATCTTCAGTTAAGCAGGAAGTTAATAACTTTAAGAATTATTTCGTTTTAGACTGAGACATAAGGTCATCAAACGCTAGTAAAGCTTAAGAGTGAGAATGCGAACTGGAAAGGGGCAATCGGGGATTCACCAAGGAAGCTATGAAAAGGCAGAAGCTGCCAAATGAAGATGTCTTTGCTTGAAGGGAAAATATATAAATTAATAAAATTCACTAGAACAAATCCACAGCTTCTAAACAGCTTCAGATAATTTAGTTAACAGATCTACCTTGTGAAATCTAACAGACCAGACACGGCTGTCCTGCTATGTGGAGTTTGTTTTTTCTGTGATTGACCTGCTGATTTGTGTTCTCCTGTTTGCTTCCTGCAGGGTGCATTAGGACCTGCTGGGCCACCTGGACCAGCTGTAAGTAACTCTTAGAGCTGCATAAGTACCAGTGGGGTGGAATGTTACATGGAAACCATCACTGAGAAAAGACACAAGCCTAAGATCCTAAGTAAATGTATCAAGCTCAAATGAGTGAAAATATCGATTGGCGTTGTTAAATATGTATGTTTGACCTGTTCTGGTTACCCTGGGCTTGTTCTGAGACTGAGATGACATAAACCAATGCAGTTTGGGATGTCAGATAGCACGTTGAATGCTCACCGTGTTGGATAATGTCTTTTTGTGTTGTGTAAGAACAAAACTAACCTTGTTCATATATTGACTTACTCAGCTGCATAAAAATTCCTGGTCATTCTGTGCTTGTTTTGAAATCCATATAGCTCTGTTAAACACCTCATTTCTTATTGCCACACATTTAATCTTAGCTGTCTGGATCAGTGGAATAATAGAAGAGTCGTGCTAAGCTGATGATGATCAGAACTGATGGCTTTTGTAAAAACAAAAGAAAAAAGCAAAAAATCTCAAAGCGTTTCCTTCAAATTAAATAATGAATGTATATCCACATTTGTTGCACAGCCTAACAAGTTCTAAATGTAGCTTCTCTGATAAAATCTGTTTCTTAATGTTGCATCTTAAAAAAAAATATATGTCTTGAGACTAAGAAAAACTATCAGCCTTTTCCAACAGTTCTTCATACATCAGTTTCTTGATGAAATGTTGAAGCAAGCTGAGCCAAATTTTGATGCTCACTGCACCAAGTCAAATGCTTGTGTTCTTTGGTGTTGTGAGCTGGAGACAGAGGACAGAGGTGGACACCACACCTGGGTTCTTGCCTGTTGAAATGTGCTCTCTGGGCACAGGACCAGAGCAGGAGAGGAAGACTAGCCAGTCCTTGTGCATATGGTACTGCAGTGATTCTAGGGCCTCCTCTTGGATGGTCATAGTTAACTTGATACCCTGCTGCGCTCTCTGGTGCCATGAGACTTTTAGTGGCAGTCAGCTGAGGACTCAAAAATATTATAAAAGGTAGATTAACAATTTAGAATGTTGTCTCCATAAATGTATGTTCTACTGCCACATCATATGTAGCTCGCTTTAGAGGAAGGAGATCTCTAAGGTAACAGGGTTGTGAAGGGTATATGAATTATAAGATGCAACAAAAGGATTCATTAAAAGACTCCAACTCTGCTCTGGTTGCAAATTACAGTAACTGGAGGCAGGAGAGTGCTAAGGAGACTTAAGAGGAAAAAAAAATAAAGCAGCAGTCTCTGAGGTGCTGCTATTCCTCATGTGTTCATTTTCTAAGTGATCTTTTGCTGTTTTTATTGTTCATTGCAGGGCAAAGGACTACCAGGACCTCCAGTAAGTAACAAGGATAAGGGGGGGGGGGAGTTTATCATGCTAACTTGATTGGGTACTCCTGAGTTTTGTGCCCAAGTGTTACACATACACCCGAAGCCTTAGATCCTTTTCCCATGCAGGGCAGAAGGATGTGGAGTCCTGCATGTTTTATGACCCCATAGAGAAGAGTGTTAGTTACATGTGATGATAACATGTGAAGCATGTTCCATAGGGAAACGGAGCAAAAGAAAAGCGGGAGCATCAGTAAAAGGGTTGTTTGGGAACAGGATTGGTCTCTTCTGCAGGATTAAGTGAACGAGCCCGTCTTTTTGTCCCTGGGCTTTAGGAGCTGTGTGAGGTTGCCAAGGGTGTAAAGTCTTCTCTCTCTTCAACAGGGGCCTCCAGGACCCAGTGGACTCCCAGGCGGAAACGGATTTCGGGGTCCTCCTGTGAGTTTCTTCCACCATTTGATCCCCACCTACTGAACATGCTGCAGCCACAGAAGAATGAGGTTCATTTCTGGCCCCTTTTTCTGTTCTGGAAGCAAGACATTGTGCAAGCTCTGCAGAAGTCCTTACTATTTTATTCTCTATATCAACTCACATAGGGTCACTGCAATCAATCAGTGCAATGCCAAGGGTGTGCAACTGCTTCCAACTGTAGCTGCCCTTGCAGACTATAAGCAATAATAAAACAGCAGCCAATCTCTCAAAAATGGTCACTTAGCAGCTGCCATGCACTATTTTTTTTATTGAGAGCTTTATTCTACCCACCTCTTTCAGTATCCTTGATATGAAGCAACTGAGCAGAACAGGTTTGATCCTTCAGTCTTACCAGCCCTCTTCTGCAGAAGCAAACACTCATTTTGGATGCCCAAAGGCCCCTGGAAGTGCAGAGCCATAGAAAGCAGCCATTCAAAGTGTGTTCTCCCACCCTACTCTTGCTCTTGCTCCTGCTATTGTCTTTGCAGTCACATAATACTCTGCAGAAAGAGAGGTGCGGTTCAGCCCCCATAGAGGTATCTTGTCCCTCATTCACAAATATACAATGGTATTTGGTAATCACCCTTTCTTTCCTTCACATTTTCACTCAGGTGGTTTGTATGGGAAATTCTTATTTTTTTTCCTTGCTCTCTTTAGGGACCTTCTGGTCTGCCAGGTTTCCCAGGGCCTCCTGGACCTCCAGGACCTCCTGTAAGTTGAGACATGCAACAAAATGTGAGAAAATTCCCAAGGGGGAGTCCGGAGTTTTCCCCTTTACTGACAGAATGTGCACGTTTTATTTGCTGTTACTGCTGTGAGCCCTTTCCGGGCTAAATTTCAGTAGGCCATAAACACTGTGACCCAAGGAGAGCAGTGACAGGCTGCACTTCTGTGCACTGATTAGGTCCTGTTTCTTATTCCTGCTCTAAGGGGTTGGGTAACCTGATCATATCCAGGGTTTATGGCATAGACAGATCAGGGAGTCGGATGTTTTGTCCTCTCACGGGCTGACTGGATCCTTTATCTTTGTGTCATCCTACACTGAGAGAGGCCTTTTGCAAGGAAGGCTGAGCTGGCACCTGCAGTCAAGTGTCCAGCTGTGCTAGCAAAGCCTTGGGAGATGCATTGGGTGCTGTGAATGGCCCCATCCCAATGCAGAACATGAGTCCTACCACAAGGCACAACAAGAGCGGGTCAGAACCACACAGCAACAGAGCTTGAGACTAGAAGCCCTCCTTTGGGTTTGCTGTGGTTTCTCTGGAGGGTCAAATAGTGGGATTGGGAGATCATCCCTAGGAGCTGCCCCTGGGCCAGGAGGAGAATCATACATGGTGCTTTTTTCAATCACTGCCTTGGTGACCTAAGGCTCAAGGCTCTTTTCCTCACTTAACTGAATTATTATGTCTGTTTTGAGGCCTTGTGCAGCTCGTGATGTTTGTGACAGCTCTCGGTTCAGGGGCTGCAGTTTGCACTGTGTGGTGATGAGGTATCCAGTGCTGCTGATTCAGCTGGGTTTGTAAGGTGTGTGCTCTAGGGATCATGCTGCATCCTGCTGTGTCTTAAAATGTGGTCTTTCAAATATACCATGCAGGGTCTTCCAGGCATCTTTCCAGATGGTGGCGGGGATCTTCAGGTAAGTGGCTCTTTGTGGCATGAAAATGTTTTTTTTTCCAAACCCTGATGTGGCTTTTTGTTGGCATCTTTGGGTGAATGTAGGATCATATAGCATGCACCAGTCAGACCTGTAGTCAGGGATCTAACAGCCGTATCATACAAGCCCCCCCACATGCATAACTGCTTAAAAAAATGAGGTACTCTTTCAAGGAGCTGGCTGTAGTGGGGCTGATTTTGTGCTTGATCCTGCTTTCCACTTTGCTTTCCAAACTGCAGCTTTCTCCATACATTCCTCATTTGCCAGTTTAACAAAAACAGCTTTAACGTTTGACACATGACAGCTTTTGGGCATCTGTTTCCAACCCTGCTCTATAAAAGAAAATGTTATGCATGTTGCATTGTTTATTTCCACGGACGATGGTACTGTGTTCCTATGGGCATATGCTTGGTTTAGACATTCCTCTATATGCAAAAGTCTCCTTTATTTCAAGGGAATAAAAGGAGTGTTAAGCCAATGAACGATGGAAATGACATTTCTGGATTTCACAGCTGTTGTTGTGACAGCATCCTCGGTTTTCTAATTGGTGTGCCCCAAAAAAGCTCCAAGTCTGTTTAGACGGCCTTATTGTAAGTCATGCAGAACTTAATGGAAAATGATACTATTTCTGCAGCTTTTATTTAAGCTACTCTGTGGAATATACTGGAAAATTGAATTCCTGCTGAAGAGGCATAGCTTGAGGTTTTATTCAAAGAAAATAAAATTGCAGAAAAAGATCTCATTCGCTATTCATACATTTCTTTTGAGTACAGGGCTCTAGAGCCCCTGTAGTATTTCCATGCATATTCTGTTTTGTTCCCAGTCAAACTGCATTTCCAGTAGGGTTTCAGCCAGCCCTAGGCACCTGCAGATCTCACTGGATTACTTTTTCACTATATCTCCTTCTGCTAATCTGTAATGTATGCACTTCTAAAATAAATAAATAAAATTAAGTATATTCCTAATGGTTTGAAAAACACAGGTCCAGCTTTGCTGGAAGCTTGGTTCTCTGGTATTTCGGGCTGTAGATGTCTGTCAGCCCTCAGAATTCCTCTCAGTCCATCCTGAACCTTTCCAGAATGCTCTGGATGTATAGCCAAGACCACTAATGTGTGTTATCAGACATGATTTTATCTCCCTCTAGTAATGAATTTAGCTTCCCCAGATGCTAGTATGTGCTTGATAAACCAGAGAATGTTTCTGTTTTTTGCAGTGCCCAGCTCTGTGCCCACCAGGTCCTCCAGGTCCACCTGGAATGCCAGGGTTCAAGGTAAGAAAAACTCCAAATGGAAGGGATTGCTTCCTGAAATAAATGCTCCTTTGAGCCCCAGGGCTGCAAGTGTCACTGGAATTTAAACTGTTCAACATGCAGTGCACCTACACCTATTTAAAGCAGCCAAGGTTTTTCTTGTGCATATGCTGTTGAGACAGAAACTCTGCAAAGCAGTGAAGTGTGAGACAGAAGGAGGATGAAGGGCCTGATCCTTCCCTCTTCACAATAGCAGCTCTGCTGCTGAGCTCAGTCTGCAAAGCCCTTAGGCTCAACCGAGGGAGAGATCATGACCACTCTCCCTTCTACTGCAGCAAGTTTTTCATCCTTGAAGTAGGTGGATGCACTTACAGGATGGACAGGTTTGGCTCTGTCCCCTTGCGGATGGCAACCTTTGTTAAACACAAGTTTTAACTACTGATTTTGACAGTTGTCTTTCATTCTGAAAAGTGAAATTTGTCAAGGTGGACTATCTCCTGGGAAATCCTCTCAGTTTCTGGTCAACTGGGCTTTTTGCAGATCTGTTTGGTTCACTCACAGTTATCAATAGAAACACACAGCATTTAGGGCATAACTTCTCAAAATTCATAGCTTATGAAATGGAAAGACCTGTGAAGGTCTTCAATTAGGATGCAAGTGATATTTAAGACCTTTGGTATGGGGAGGAATAACATCTGCCATGGCTGAAATTAGTCTGGGTCTCTCCTGCAATTACAGGAAGGGAGCCAAGCTGCAAACTGAATCTGAGTGTATGTAAATGATTCCAGAGACATAGATTTCATCACAAGCGTAACGATGCAGACACTAGGAATTAGTTAAAGAAAGGAAAGGTAAAAGATGCAGAATGTGGTTCTCAGGTGTTCCCAGTAAGTTCTTTATATGTTGCTTGGGTATAGATCTTGCAATTATCTAACAAAAAATGCATTTTAAAGCTTGATACTAGAACATGGGTCATTTGAGCTCTTGTTTCTAGGGACACACTGGTCACAAAGGAGAACCTGGTGAAATAGGAAAAGAAGGAGAGAAGGTAAACTTCATTTTAAGGGGAGTGGGAGAGGATTTTTCTCTTTAAAAGCACCACAGCGAAGTTTTTTTTTTTCAATAAGACAGGATGAAATAAGGCAATTGGCCAAATAACAAAGAGGAATTAAGTTTATGATTGGCCATGTCAAATGACTGAAGTGAAATTGCTTCCATTACTCTGTATGTATGTCTGTACATTAATACTTCAACAAGATTCATCTTCCCAGTAACTGTAGTGTTTTAGATCAGCTTTATAAGTTAACTCCTATTGTTTCATATGCAGGGATGTCAGCTCAGGAAAAAGCCCTGCATTAATCACTCAGGTAAATTCCTGACTGATCAAGTGTTCTTGCACGTAGAAGAAATTGTGTGTAATGTAGAAGCAGATTCTGAAGCCTAAATGTGGGTGGGAGGGAGCTCAAGGAGACACAAGATGGGAAGATAACTCAATTTGGCTTGGCAGGCTCAAGCTGTCTCTCTTCTGGTCTAATTCATTTTTCTCTCTCAGGGTAGTCCTGGCCCTCCAGGTCCTGCAGGCATTCCCGGCAGCGTTGGCCTACAGGTAACACCTGCTCTTCACACCACTTCCCATGGCTTTTTTACTGTGAAATTAAATGGCAGCATTAGTCATTTTGTATTGCAAAAGCAGCAAATACTCTACATGATATGAAAATCAGTTGGTGCTCATGGGAAGAATCCCGCTGGCTTCACCGAGCTTTGAATCATGTCCTGATATTGGCACAAGGGTGAAATACCCAAGCAATAGCTGAGGTTTTTTTTGTCTGGTATTCGTTGCCTGAATTTGAGACTGTCATCTGGGCTGGCTTGAGAAGCTAGGAAGTGACTTGAAGCAAGCAGGTACTCTGAGTGCCTGTCCTGCCTGGAGAAATCCACAGTGTCACTTGCTCGGAGACGGTCACCAGCGGGTGGAAAGTCTTGTCTGTGCATCAGAAGACTTGGGTTTTCCACTGCTACTCATATTTCTTAAATATTTATGCTGATGAGTTACTCTATCATTCAGATTTATATTTTAGCTGTGTTTGGGTTTTAATTGATTGTTTTCTTAATCAGGGTCCAAGAGGACTAAGAGGACTGCCTGGTCCGATGGGTCCGGCTGGTGACAGAGTAAGAAAAACCTCCTGATTTTCTCATTTCACCCTCACAAAGCCCAGATGGTGGGTGTACATTTACCTTTAGTAAAGAGCAGTGGGGAACATGCAAGGATACAAAGTGCCAGCCCTTTTCTGCACATATTCCAGACAGACCATCCTTCCAAGGGAGTTAGAGCCCCTCTGCTGAGGGATTCACAGGATAAGGCCCAGAGTTAATTATTCAGACAAGGACAAAATGCTGCCCCTGCAGGCCTGACAGTGCTACAATATCTTGGGGGAAAAAAAAAGGAAAAAAAAAAGACAAACATTTCATGAACACTTAATTTTCCTTTCCTATCTCCTTACAAGAAAAAGCCAAAGAACCACTGAAAGGACAGAGACTTTCAGAACATGGAAAGTCCTCCAAAACACTAGATTTAATGCTGCACCAAAGACATCCAGGAGAACTGTATTAATCTCCAGCTAATCCTCACCTTAGTCTTTTGCCAGGATCCCCTGATAACTGGCCTAGAGACTGAATGGACTGAATCGGAGACAGCCATGCCTTAATCCAGAAACAAGTTTGTTCAAGATGTCAAAGCAAGGAATGATATCAGTATATCATAGATAATGGTAGGGAGATCCACAGTAAAAATGTACTCATTCAGAAGGGAATCTTTTGCAAGACTATATTAGAAACTAGAAATGGGGTATGGGATGTCTTTCTAGAGTGTTAGGTGTTTTCTTAGGCTGCAATATAAGGTAGGGGCTTTATCCTCTGCCATTGGCAGCATTACAGTGACATATTGTTCTTTGCAGGGTGACATTGGTTTCAGAGGGCCACCTGGAATCCCAGGACCTCCAGGGAAAGCTGTATGTATGAATTTCTTGGTGGCCTTCCATATGCAAAGCCTCAAGTTTACCTTCTGTGCACTAAGCTCTTCCCTGTCAGTGGATGTGTTGACCTTCTCAATCAGATTATCCCCCTTGCCTTTTTTCCCATCCAGTTAAAGCAATATCATTTCACCTGACCCAAATTTCATGTTGTCTTTCTATCAGTTATACCCCATTCTGCCAGCATAAGTTCACCACATTTCCCCTGTGCTCTGTTCCTCACTGCTTTTCTCTGAACAGTAGCATCTGTGGGCAAACCCATGTAGATTTCTTTTGTTCCTGTGCTGCATTTTCATGGTAAAGTTCTTGGGAGGAAGAGGTTTGCGGAAGGCTCAGGAAGTGCTGACCTGAGGCTACTTTGTTTGGGCCTGATCTGTGGTTAGATCACAGGTCACTATAATTTTTTTCTGCAAAGCAAAAGCAGTCAGTTGGGCACTAAAGATTCAATCCACATGCATTTGGCAAGCTCTGGGGTGAAGCATAGGAGAGCACAGAACCTGCAGTCTTGCTTGTGGGCCAGCACCCCCCTTATACTCTTTAATATGCCCAAATATGAGCCTAGAGCTGCATCTGCAGAACTATGGCCTCTCTAATGGCCTTTTCCACTGCCCACTGGCCTGTCACCCAAGCCTCTCCCTAGTGTGGTTACTGTAACACCAGTTTCATAGCAAACCCTCATTCATTTGTGACAGGCAACACGCTGCAGTCTGTGATGACACCAAAGCAGTTCCGCTCTCTGGGGATCCTTCCCTAGCTTTTACAATCATAGAAGTTGTTCATCTGAACTAAAATTAAATGAGGTAGTTGTTGTCTGTTGGACATTAATTATGCCGAGAAGAACATAAGCAGTAAATATTAAAGATTTGCTCTGACCCTGTTTGTGTATTTGTTAAAGCAAGTGCTTCAGAAAGTGAAGGGGACCGTGGTCTCCTCCCTGGGGGGTTGCTAGCAGAGTCCCTGCTGCGATGAACAGTCAGTGCATCAGGAGTTACAGAGTGTAACTGAGAAATTACAGCCAAGCCCTGGGGATGTGTGTTTATACTGGCGCCTGGCAGAGGTAAAGCCAGCAAAGAGCACAGGAGACCTTCATCATTCACCCCCTTGAAGTGTTAGTCTTTGTCACTGTGATGAAGATGCTTAATGGCCTTTCCTCTATTGTTACAGGGCGAGCAAGGAAACAAAGGACCTCAGGGCTTCAGAGGGCCCAAAGGAGACACTGTGAGTGCAGTGAAGCACTAGTCTGCTCCAGTGTTGAATGCGAGATTCAAAGGAGTCTTACAGCTTTGTTATGATTTGTCCTCTTAATCCATTTTTTAGTGCTTTAAAGCTGTAAAAGTGCTTTCTTAAAGCAAGGTGGAATTTGAAAACTTTGTTGTTACCAGTTGAGAGGCAGGGACAGGGAGATGGCACCAACAGGGTCCAGCTGGAGGGCCTTGATGGCAGATGGCTCTTCCAGGTTTTGCTGTCAGCACTCTCTGTGCTTTCAGTTGTTTTATTTAATTCTGCCTGCAAAAAGGGACTAATTGCTCTTATGCATCTCTCTAAAACACACTGGGAACTGTGAATGCTAGCTACTAACATAAAAAATAGAAATAATATTTCTAGACACTTAAAAATATAAAATTATTATTTTTCTCAAAAGCAAAGCAGAAGAAAAAAAGAAAGAAAGAAACAAGCAAAAAACATGTTTAACGGATTGTTTTATGGGAAGCTGTATTTCCCTTCATGGGAAATCCTACATTCCAGGCTATAGAAAGTAGATATTTATATCTTGTTGTTGTAGAAGAGGTCTAAATGCTGCTTGCAATCTACAGTATGGAGCTCTAATCTTTATCTCCATCATTTGAAACAACAGAGAAATTTATCAGATGCACAGCCAGCATTACATCAATTTGCTAGTGTACCCTAAAAGAACCACTATCCGTTATATGAAACAAGTCAAGAGCCTGTACAGATGGGATGAAATGTCCCTAGACTTTTACTATTGTGTTTGTTTAGTTAAGGGTTTTAAGGGCTGTGTCCTGGATAACACAGGATTTGTTACTGATTTCTAGGGTAGACCTGGACCAAAAGGAAACCCAGGAGCTCGTGGACTCATAGGAGAACCTGTAAGTTCAGTTAATCATGTCTCTGTCTTGCTTACGGATAACATGGTAGAAGTCTTGCATCTTACAGTCTGTGTTACCATGCTTTGACCCTGCATGTCTATTTGTGTAGCTTTTGGTGTGGTCCTGGTTGGACCAAACCCTGGCTGTCCTGCTCTTAATGACAAATATCTCACTTTATTCCAGCTAGCCTAGAGCTGGGCCCATTGCCAAAAGGTTTCTTTGATGTGAATGTATTTTGCAAACCACAATGTCTGTCATGACTTTAATCTGTCCCATGCCTGGTTGCAGGGCATACCTGGCAAGGATGGACGAGATGGAGCTCCTGGACTCGATGGTGAGAAGGTTTGTAAAGTCCTACTTAAACACTGTGCAGAACGATTTCTGTTACTGTACCAAGCCTGTTGTGAAGCTACTAATTCATGTGAGGAAAGAACATAATAGCTGGAAAACTTTTGCTTCTACAGAGAGCTTTCGACTAGTGTAACTAGTGAAGAACAGTAAAATTGCTCTCATTAATTAATTTCAAGGAAGTTCCTTGAAGAAAGTAGATGCACATGTGGGCCATACACACATGATCTAAACTCTGCTAAGCCCCTCTACTTAGTTGTTCCTCTTGGCTGACTCCAGGCCTTCACAGATGCTTTTTTTCAGAGCTGTTGACAGAGGCATCTGTTTATTCTAATTGCCTGTAGACTAAGTGCTGTCAGATGCTAGTTGCCTGATCCCCCAGGACCGTGTTGCCAAGGCGGCAAAGCTCTTGGATTATTAAGGCTGGGAGATGTCTAGGGAAGCACCTGCAAGCACTGAGCTCGCAACTGCCCCCAGCTGCCCCTCGTTTCTACTGGGTGCCCAGCTCTTGTAGGCTCTGTTGCAAGCTCGCCCCATATGCTGCCCAGTGCAATGCATGTGCTGGGCTGAGGCAAGATTTAAAATGTCTCTTTGAGTGTCTCCCCGAACTGTTAAAGTGTTTTGAGGTATCAGGGGTCCCTCCTAACCTCTCAATATTCACAGGGTGATGCAGCTCGCATGGGTGCTCCTGGAGAGAAGGGGCCGAACGGACTTCCCGTGAGTATGGCAGCACGGCCGGCTGCCCTCGAGGCTCTGCAGCAGCTTGGCCTTCCAGCAGATGTTTGTTGTGGGGAGAGGAGAGGTTTGTTTTGTGCCCTGCCTCGCAAGGGGCCCCATTTAAGCCAAAATACAGAGGGGGAGTAGTATACAAGACCCAGTGGACCCACATCTCCTGTAACTCCTGGTAGTAATCTAGAAACACCTTGGCCTTGAGCCAGTCTCACTTATATCTTTCTAAATATCTGCATTGGAGGTGGCCTTCACTTTCCACATCCCAGGGATGTGTATCCCTTGTGCAGGGAGCTAAGATCTGGGATATAGCTGACCAGGATTCAACAATATTCTGAGCTGTGTCCTCAGCTTACTCAGTGTTCACTGACAAAATCTCTCTCTCCAGTTTGCCCTCTGTTTAAATGGAGGTAAAGTATTCCTTCCTTCTTGTCTTGCAGAACATCTTGAACATCTTTGGAAGGATGTTTCTGCAGTGCAAAATGGTGCTGCTGCAGTTTTATTTGTGTATTCCTCTTTGCTCTAATTACCAAGCAGTGGTGTATTCAGAGCTACTAGGACAGCTAGCAATAAGAGAGAAATTAAAGCCATCATTTTCATGGCAAAATCTGCAGGAATGTAAATCCTCCTTTATTCCTTTTATGTCAGATGAGACCAGAATAGCAAATGTACTAACTCTACTTCTGACACTGCTTATTTACTTATTTTCACAGGGTTTGCCTGGAAGAGCAGGTATTAAAGGCTCAAAGGGTGAACCAGTAAGTGAATCTTTTTAATGCTGAGTTCTGATGGGGAACTATTGACTGTGTTTGGTCAAGGTTTTTTGGCTTTGGAGGATTTGGTACCTGAGGACTTATAAAAGGGAGTCCTCAAAGGGAGGACTTATCCCAAAGAGTGGGTGCCCGTGTTCCTGCCCAGACTGAGTTCTCCTGGCCATGATGAGCAGGTCTTGGCTACTGCAACAGCCAACGAGGCCCTGCTCTTGTCGAGACATTTCAGTGAAGACGTATTGGATACTTGGGAGGATCTCTAGGAGTTGGGTCAAAAACCACCCAGGGGAAAAACCACCAAAGAGCTCTGAACTGGCACCTACACGTGAAATGAAAGAAAATCTCAGATTGCTTTAATCTGTCACAGAGCAATTCTGGAAAGTGTTGTCCTTCAGTCCCTCCCCATCCATTTCTCTAGTTTCCCTGCACCTGCATCATTATTTTTGCTAGTCCCCATGCATGTGACATAGCTGCAGGAAGCCATTTCTCCTTGCACAACAGTTTTTATTTCCTCAGCCACATTTCAACCCCCGCTTTTGCTCCCACCACGTTGCCCTGAGTAGGACAAAAGTGACTGTGTGATGAGATGCCCCAAGTGACTGTTTGGTTTCTCCTCTGCAGGGCAGTTCTGGAGAGATGGGAGAGGCAGGTCCCTCTGGAGAGCCAGGCATCCCTGTACGTAACCCTGCGTCCTGCGTCTGTCTTGAGCTCTACTGAGTGTATTTAAACCAAAATAATGAAGCTGGAGCAAAACGTCTGGCTGCCAGCAATAATGCAGCAGCTTTGCAGGTTGGGGAGGCTGGATGTGCTGCTCCCAAAGGGCCTGGCTGACTTTGCTGCTGTTCTTAGGGCGATGTGGGTGTTCCTGGTGAGAGAGGCCTGCCCGGACCCAGAGGAGCGACTGTAAGTACCTGACTGCTTCCTATAGTGCACATCCAACAGGTCCCAAAGTGGAGTTTCCTACGTGGGATTAATGCCTGGCTAGAACAAAAGGCTCTGTTCTCTATGGGTGTTGGCTTTGAGGATTCCTCCCCTTCCATGTAGCGAAGAAAGCTGGGGTTGTTGAGAGGTTTATGGGGCTGCTGCAGTCAGTGCAGAGCCTGGCAGCAAATCAGGCAGCAAATCAGATAGCAATGTTCAATTTGGCCTCAATGCAAGTTAATGAAGTAATGCTTCTATTAAGCTATTTCAACGTGTATAGCTACCAGCACACAAAATATGAAATCCTTCCTTTCCTTGTATCACTTCCCTTGGAGCAGTAGTGGTTTATTGCAAAACCTGAGGCCATATAAACACCAAAACTGGCCAGGCTGTGTGTTGGCCTATTGAATGACAGGAGCTTGAAATGTATTGAAGAGTTTGTAGGGCTGTTAATAACCTCTTGCATTTCTTGCACCACGTTGCCTGCTTTTCACAACTGCCTGGAAATACCCCAAAATTCACAACCATGTGGAGTGAGGCCAAAACAACTTTCAGATGGGGAATCTGTTCACACATTCCCCGTCTCATCCACCCTCCTTCCAACCCTGCTGTAGCATCACCCTGCCAGGAGCTTGCAAAGGAAGTGGATGTGGGTGTGAGTCACTAGGAAACAGGACACCTTGTACAGCCAGACACTTCTCTCAAGCTGTGAGCTGATAACTATCTGAAACTTCATGGTTAGAATCCACTGAGGTCCTCAATGGAGTGTTTCATTCCTGCATTCATTCAGTTCCCTGCATCATCTCAAAGCCTTAGAAATACAGAGCTAGAGGAATTGTAGTAACTGCAGTGCAAACCTTCTGCAATAACTACATGGCTGCCTGTTGTGTCCCTACTAAGCAGTATATGATAAAAGCATTTTTGTCGTTGTTCACAACATTAAATATGCCTAGGATGCCATTTATTTTCTCACTCCCCAACTGTTGTTGCTGTTGTGCTTGGACCTAACCTTCCAGGGGTTTTGTTGTGCCTCTCATTTTTTGAATATCTCATTTTGAAATCCAGAAGCCTACAGCAACACTAACACGGTTTGTGGTATGTGTCACTTGGAAGAAATTGAACAGTGTAATGATTTGTTGTGTGTGAGCAGCCGCTCTTTAAATGTCCAAGGAAAGGGAAAACAGAAATAATGTGAATTAATAATGTGTGCTTTCCGGTCTCCAAATTTTTCATCAAAATTGGATGCCTGAGAAAAGGTGTTGTGGGATAGCCAAAGAGCAAGCATGATTGATTTAGCTGTATTATACTTCCAGACCTGCAGTGGAAGCAGTAGCAGATGAACCAATGTTTTATTTCTTGTGATCTGTTTTTTAGGTCCCTAAGTTATATGAAGGTATTTAAACCTGGACTATGAAAATAGAGCTGCAGGATTTGTCCAGTGTTGAGACTATCTGGCTTAAAATAATTTGACTTCCCCTATCATACCAAATCAAGACTTATTTTATATTCAGAGGCTGTCAAGATCTGCCAAATGCAGGTTTTTTAAAAGTTCTACAACAGCAAAGTAATTCACACAATTCGTATTATTTTCGCACACAATTTCATGTTATTTCCATAGAACTCTGTCTTTATAACTCTCAATTTCCTTGTTGATTTAAAAGCAGAAAACGGAAGTGAGAAGAGTAGCCACAAAAATGCCCAAATAGTTGACTGGCTCTTTGAAGAAGGGGGTGTGGTGTTTAAGCAGATCAGCTCCTAGTTCTGGGCTTTCTGTACAAAGTTGCAGCCCCACTGATCTTGTCAGCCAAGCAGGAATAAGGCAACTAATTTAGATTGTAAATTTAATCACCCTTTGCAAAGGTTTTCCTCTTCCTATTCACGATGGCCTGAAGAAATGAAATAAAACAGCAGATGTTTGGATGCTGAGGTGAATTTATTAGGTTAACACTTAGGGGAAAATACATATAAATACTTCTAAATTTTCTTGTGAATAAATCTGGATGATTTGTGCATGCAAAGCAAAGAGAAAGGCCTTTTCAGCAAGGGCTGTGCCTGCCTTGCAGTCTCATGGATACTTGGCTTTTCTGAGTACACTGGGTAGTCCCTGCTGATGGAGGCAGCCTGGTTAAAGTGTATGGGAATCCCTCTGCACTGCAGCTGGCAGAGGAGGCTGCAGAGAGAGACTAAGCTGAAGTCCCACTTTGTCACGGAAATTTGCCTAAGGCTCCTGTTTCAAAAAGACACTTTAGAAGGCTGGATTTAGATGCCTAAATCACTTGCATTTTTTTTTTTTACCATATATCTGATTTTCTCAGTCAAAAGCAAGATTCTTCATAGTAATGTTCATGTTCTTTCTAGAGTGCTCGTCTTTTAAAAGCACCTTCAATAAGATGAAGCCTAAGAGGCTGCCTTTCCTATGCTGCAGGTACAAAATATGCCCAAGCAAGTGGACGCAGTTGTCATTTTTTATGTCTAAGTCATACAGTACATGTTTTACAGCAGTTTCTTGCAGAACCACTTAAAGGAGCACCACTTAAATGCTTAATCCTGAGATGGCAGATCCCCTTTAATGTATATTTTACATACTGTATCATTGTTCCACCTTTTGTTATCACTGTTTTTCCTTATTCACTCTACTAGGGAGTGTGATTAATAATATAGAAATGAGTATTTTTATTAATAGTAACTATTAATAAACTTCAGTATATCCCAGGCATCACTGTAATGGCTGTTGATTAGCGTTGCCTCTAGGAAAACTGTTCTGCAAAACAAAACCATTTCCTGTGTTAGAACTGAGTCAACTTAATTACAGGTATGACTTAAGTGACCCTGAATTATCTTCTTACAAATGTTTCTCCTTCTGCTTTCAGGGTCCACTTGGTCTCCAAGGTCCCATTGGCCCCCCAGGTGTAAGAGGCTTCCAGGTCAGTATTCTGGGTCAGAAAAAGCAGGAAATTCCTGCGAAGTTATGGAAATGGGTCAACTTTGGGGTGTCATGGGTTTTTTTTATCACTTTAAGCTGTAGTTCTTTTTGTGCTTTCCTAACAGGGTCCCAAAGGTGCTAGTGGGGAACCTGGCCTTCCTGGTCCAACAGGAATTCGTGGAGAGTTTGGAGACAGGGTAAGGAAAGGAAGATGCCTATTTCTATATTCCTGCTTTAGAGACACAAAACCGTGGTCTAATAGGGCCCCCAAACATTGTGCAGCTGGTATCATCCCTGAGAACACCAGCATCCCAATGAGACCCTGTAGGAAAAGAACCTTGACCTTTGGGGCCTTCAGCATCCAGCCTATCTCTAAGGTTTATTTTGGGATTAGTGTCTGGCTTTGTTCACATCACTCAGAGGAGCTAAAGTGATGCATAGTGTAGAACGCTAAAATACCCATATTGAATTTCACAGGGAAGAAAAACAGAATAACTAAGAAGTGTCTGAGGGGCTGAAGAAGAATGGAGATCCCCATGACCAGCTCTACCCCAAGTAGAGCAGAAGTTTAGGAAAAACAATCCTCAGGACCTGGACAAAGAGGGATTCTCTCACCAAAGGCCTTAGTAGCAGGATGGTAAAGTTCATGCTGCTTTGGATAGGAGAATAGGCTTATCTGAGGGCCAGATACCACATTCATTGGGATGAACAGTTTCCATCTTCCTAGGAGTACTGTAAAGAAGAATTCATTAATGATTATGAGGGGCTCAGATAAGGCAATGTGGAGACCAGAAACATCCAGAAGATCCCCCGAAATTCTCCATCCATCCCTGTCCTAGAGCCACTGGCTCCGGTGGTGGGTTAGATGGACCCACCACTTTGGTGCTTCTGCAGAGCAGTGGGAAGGTCAGGACACATCAGCCAGTCTTGAGTTGCTGTTTCTTTTTTATTATAACAGAAATCATGGGTCCTGCCTCTTTTCTGGTTTCATTCATGTTTCTTTCCAGGTTTCCATTTCAGTTCCTAGAAGCCCCACTATTTTTAGACAGAATGGAATCTTTTTTTAAAGAGGCTTTTGGGACCATCACCTAGCCAGAGCAGACAAGTGTTCTTTTTCTCTCCAGTTCTCTATACTGATTTCACCAAAAATGCCCTTCCCGGAAGCGCAAGAGAGCCAATTCACCCGCTCTGTTAATCAGAGGTTTGATTAGGGTTTCTGGGCTCAACTTCTTATCTTTGCTCAGTGATTTCTTCCCGAGGAGCAGCACAGCCAGGCCCTGCACCAGGATAAATCCAGCTTTTTGTTTCACTGGATCCCTTCTCATTTTAAGGACGCCGGCAGGGCCGAGCGCTCAGCGCTCGCGGGCCAGCAGGGCCCGAGTGTTGGCGCCTCCCTTGATGCCCTCATTAAGGTGAAGTTTCCATGTAAATGTGTATAAATAATCCCCGCAGCACCTCGGCCTCCACAAGGCCTCTCTGTGCCGGCCCCGGGCGGCATTCCCAAGTTGGGAGGGCTGGAAGGCTAAAACAGGCGGCTTATTGTGGGTCCTGCCCACGTCCAGGGCATCGCTGCGGGCAGGGACGTGGCCCCTGGAGCTGCTCCGGGCCCAGGGCAGGAATTCACAGCGGGAACACGTGGGCTCCCTTCCTGGCCGTGAAGATCTGTGCTTGCTCTGCGCTGTCACTGCTGCCCCAGGTCTCAGGCCGGCACGAGGAACCCCGGGGGCTCCACGCAGGTCCCTGTAGCCCGAGAACCTGGTCTCGTTTTGCCGGGGTACCCGCTGAGCAGGGAACGTGGCCGATCCGGAGCCGGCCTCATCCCTGGCAGGTTATCCAGGCTTACAGGAAGGACCAATTCCTCCCTGCCGGCCCGGCTGCCTCCAGCCCCTCACTGGACTCATCTGCAGCCAAATTTTCCTTCTTTGCAGAAAAAAATGGCTTTTCCAGCCTGAGCCACCAGGTGCTGCCGTGTTTTATTCCATAGTCTGCAGGGCTGTGTTGGGGAACATAAACCCGCACGTCAACAAGTTCCTTATCTTGCAAATACAAATTCCTGGGAATTCTGGATGCAGCAGCCCAGGGTGATGCTTTTATCAGGGATTCCTCGCTAGGCGCTGGCACAAACCAGGTGCCCAGGGGAAAACGTTGCCTCCCTGGCAGAGATGCAAAGGGTGAGGATGGTCAGCAAGGGGGTACTGGCTGTGCCACCAAACTGGCCCCAAAACCCCCCTCATTGCTAAGAAATGCCAAGCAGCCGCGGTGCCCCGGCCCTTGGGAGAGCCAGGGCCACCCTCTGCCCTGGGGGAACAGCTGGTGGCACCAGGAAGGCGCTGGTTTGGGCTCACCTGCCTCTCTCGCTTGCTCCTAGGGCCCGGCGGGCGTTACCGGTCCCAAAGGCAACCAGGTAAGTGGCACTGACCCCTCCTCTGCGACACCCCCGTGCTCCAGTCCCTGCCGTAGCCGCCGCCTCCTGCCCGCAGAGCGCCGCTTGTTCCCGCTTTGCCTGCGGTCATGGGAGAGACGTCTAGAAAGGCAGGGGTGGAAGGGGCAGGTGGTGCTGCTGGTTGGAGGCTGCCAGCCCCTCGGGTCGTGGGCATGGAGGGCAGCGCCAGGGACACCCTATCCTAGTCCAGAACAGGCCTGGACACTCATTTATTTGATGTTTTGCTGCGTAATTCCCCCATAATTAATTAATTCCCCGTAATTAATCTTGCTGAGGAGTGTTTGAGCCGGTTTGCGTGCAATAGCTTGTGCTAGTGGTTCTTTGCCAAAAACGGTGCGTTTTTCCCCAGACGTTGCTGGTCTGCTTGCACACTTGGGGTCTCTGTTTCGTTGCTAAGGGGAAGATCAGTCCAGCTCCCTTTGCCTTGCAGTAGCTCCTCCCCAGAGCTGTGAGCTCACCCTAACGAGGTTCATTAGCCGCTCTAATTGTGGCTGCGTGGGCTGGGAGGGGGAAGTGCTGCTGCCTGCAGCCTGTGCAGCGACCTGGGCCCTTCCTGGCCCTGCTGGGGTTGCTCCTGTCCCTGTGGGCTCGAGGGAAGGGGATGAACAGGTCGCTGCTCCTGGTCACACCTGGCCAGGCAGCGAGGGAGGCTCCTCGCCCGAACGCCTTGGATCCCATTTGGGCTGTTTAGGGATGGGATGAAGCAGCCCTGGAGAGGAGTGTGCTGAGGATGGGGCTTCCTGGACACCGGGTGGCTGCCACTGCAAAGCCACCTGCTCCGGGAGCCCCGGGCATGGGGCACCTGACGTTCAGGTCTGCTGGAAGAGACTTGTGAAAAGTCTCCTTGGAGTCAGAGACCGAGAGGGGCCGGGTAAAAGGCCTGGGCAGAGGAGCACGTGGCGCCCGCGGTGCCTGTTCCCGCAGGGCTCTCCTCCCTTCCAGGGCAGCTTTTCCCCCTGCAAGTGAACCTCGAGCTTTGCAGGGGCAGCGGCTGCCCTGAGGGCACCCGTGTGCAGGGAGCAGCACCCACGGGCCCTGCCCTGGGCACGAGGGGCTGCCGGGCGCTCCAGGCGCCCATGTGGATGTGCTGACGTCCATGTCTCCCTTCCAGGGCATCGCTGGAGCCGACGGCCTCCCAGGGGACAAAGGAGAGCTGGTAGGTGCCCATCCGGTCGTCAGAGCCGCTGCTCACACGCGTGGGCCCAGGGAAGCCGAGCTCAGGTGGCCAGTGAGGATTAACCACATGGGAGCTCCAGGAGCTGCCGTTGGTGACTGGCTGGGCAAGGCAAGAGCCCCCCAGGCCTTGGGCTCACCATGTCATCGTGTCATATACCCCTGTTATTGCTGCCACCCCAACTAGAAAGGCCCACAGGGTGCTCTGTGTCTGCTCTGCTTCCCGAAGCTCAGCACGTGGATTTGATCAATGTACCCTTTTTTAATGGCCTATTGTTTCATGTTTTCCTTTTATTTTCCCACAGGGTCCCTTTGGTCCTCCCGGCCAGAAAGGAGAGGTAGGTGCCAGACCCACCAGTGCTGGGGTTGGGGACAAAGGCACTTGCTGCCCCTCCATGAGGTGTCTCCCGAACTGCAGGATGGCACCTGCAGTGCCATGTCCCAGGGAACATGACCCAGCAGCCCATGTCTCTCTCAGCCGTGCCCTAAAATCTGTGACAATGACAATTCTTTGTGGCAATCAAATGGTACAAACTGGATTTGACTAATGTGGTTGCAGGGCAGACATGGACTCTAATAACCAAGACCTCTATGTCAAGCCACCCATGTAATGCACAAAGCACATGGGCGCCCAGATCCATTAGGTAAATGGGAAGAAAAGCTTAATTAAGCCCCTTAAGAGCATAACAGACCATGTCTTCCTTTATAATCTTATTTTTTTCCTTTTTCTTCTTTACAGCCAGGAAAAAGAGGAGAGCTTGGTCCCAAAGGCGCCCAAGGACCTAACGGGACCGCCGGTGTTCCGGGGATTCCTGGTCATCCAGGGCCTATGGGCTTGCAGGGAGTGCAGGGTGTTCCCGGCATCACAGGAAAGCCCGGCCCTCCGGTGAGCTCCCTGCTTTGGGGGCCCAGCCAGGGAGCTCTAATGGGAATAGATGGGGTCTGGATTTGAGTCTGGGTGAAAAGCCCATAGTTTCGTCCAGATTTGGGGAGATAGATTTTGGGGAGATGCACTCACAGTTCAGTCCTGCCACAGCAGCTTGTCTCACATTGAACACGATTAGTGCAGTTTGCAAGCTTAGAGTTTGCAAGAGAGAAGTATATCCTTCAAATTCATGCTTTGGAGAATTAATCTTCTCTCGCACTGTTACATTAATAGATTTTCTGCATTCAATAGAATGGCTGCATTAGGTGACTGTTTTCATTAGAAAAGTGAGTTAGAAGTTGTTGATTGTTTAAAAATATAACTCTTACTCACTGATCCAAGTGTTAGGTATCTATCTTTGAGCAGAGGTAATGCCTCGTCAATCAGAAAAGACCAAATGACCTTTAAAATTCAAGATGAAATATCTGGCTTCAAATATTGAAATAAATCCCTGCTAGTAAGGTCAGGACAACTTCTCATTGGAGCTGTCGTGGTGGGCGGGGGGAAATGCATCCTCAGGAGGGATCCTTGGCTGCTGCTTATGAGCTGCTGGAGATGAGTTTTGTGCCCTCGAGTTTGTTGGGGATGGTTATCAAGAATGTGGGTTTGTTTAAGGCAGGATTATTTTCTTAATTGCAGGGCAAAGAGGCCAGTGAGCAACATATAAGAGAACTCTGTGGGGAAATGATAAACGGTGAGTGCTGCTGGGGAGAGGGACTTTAAATACAGAGGTAGCTGAAGAGATGGAGATCCTCAATGCGAGATGACCCCTGAGATTTTGTTATTTCTCTGATTCAATAGGGGAAAATATATTGACATTAATGTAAAGTAATATTCAGGGCTGGCAAAGCTGCCCTGTGATGTCCCTGTCCTGCCCTTCTTCATTCTGCCCTTGATCCTCACAGCTCCCCTTGCCCCTGTGCCCCCCAAGGGCCTCCAGGAACTGTTGCTTCTTTGACACTACATTGTGCATTTAGAGGGTAGTTTCACCCATGACATGGAGTCAAAAACGTCAGGTTTTGGAAAACTTGCTTTGATCGTTTTAAGTATTGTTCTCCAGATTATTTAGAATCTTTAAAAGTTGGTTTAGGAAACATGAAATATTGCATTATTAAGATGGCTTAATAATACTACAGATTGGGGACCAAAGTCTCCATCTGTGGTTTGAGGTTTATTATTTAAAAATAATAAAAGACACAAGTGAGCTGGCGTGACAGATTCTGGAAAGTTTAGCCTCTTTCTGGAAGCAGCAAGTGTGTAGGAGCAGCAGAGAGCAAGAAACCTGCCAGAGCAGCCGCCTTTATTGTCAGAGACTCGGTTTTAGCTGCTCCCTCGCTCGGTAGCTGCGCTTGGCAGCAGCCGGCGCAGGGACGGGGGCGCCGCCGCCTGCCCCATTCTCCCCTCCGTGTTTTTGCAGATCAAATCGCACAGTTGGCTGCCAATCTGAGGAAGCCGCTGTCCCCCGGCATGACGGGACGTCCCGGCCCCGCCGGCCCCCCCGGGCCTCCCGGGACGACGGGGAGCGTCGGGCACCCCGGCGCCCGCGGGCCCCCCGGCTACCGGGGCCCGACAGGAGAGCTCGGCGATCCGGGACCCAGAGGTGAGGCCGAGCTCGTGGTTCCCACAACGTCCCGAGCGTTTTGAAGCCCTTCTCGCAACCTCTGCTCTGCTTGGGCTGCACGTGCAGCCCGTTGTGGAAATTCTCTGCTTCTCTTCAAGGTGATGCTGGTGAAAAGGGAGATAAAGGACCAGTTGGACAAGCTATTGATGGGCCTGATGGAGATCAAGGGCTTCAAGGTAACACGTTTAATAATCTAGGGCTGCAAATTAATGAATCTCTATTAGACACTCAGAAGGAAAATTCTTTATTTTTCTTACCCATTAAAACAGTTTTCTAATTGCAATTACATCTACACAATGAATATATTACAGGCACCAAAAGCAGGCTCTCGTCCGTATAATTTCACAAAACCAGAATATTTATACAAGTTGTCCCGGATTTCTCCATAAAATAAGTGCATTAATCCATACACATGTTTTCTTTTCCAAAGCTTGTAAAAAGATGCTACTTTGTACCCCTTAAGCTCATGAAATATAATGAAATAAACAGCAGCTGCGATTCTTATCAATAGGATCAGGCACTTTTTATCATAATTAAGATAGGAAGGCAGGTTTTTGACTCCCTGATACACCTGCCCTCAGGTGGACAGAATCTCATTTTACAGGATTGAAGGGCATTTCAGTAGAGTGCATCAGTCATAGAGTTGTTGCAGGACTGAGAGGTCTGTGAATTGTTTGGAATGTGAAGGAAAAAAGAAATTCAAAAACAGTCCCTTGGGTCTGTTCTAAGCAGGATTTCTTTTGCTATAAACGGAATGTGCCTTTTAGCAGGGATGAGTTTTTGGAGCTCGGCACGGGTGTAAAGGAAGCTCCACGTGTGCAGAGCCAAGGCCGTTTCTGTATATTCGTTCTCAAGGCTCTTCTGCCCTTGTGCAGTGTTAATCAGTGCCAGCCTCGAGGAGGTGAAATGGACGGGAAGAGCCCAAAGGAGCCAAACCCCGGGCGAGGGCTGAGCCCTGCTGAGGCTCTGGCTCCAGTGCGTATTTTAATAACTAAAAATAATCTTAAAAGAAAACTTTAAATTAAAAAAAAGAAAAAAAAAAAGGAAGATAATATTTCATTAACTCTTTTTCTTTTTCCCCCTTGTTTAGGACTACCTGGTGTACCTGGAATAAGCAAAAATGGTCGGGATGGTGCTCAAGGTGAACCCGGTCTTCCAGGGGATCCTGGTACTCCCGGTATGATTGGGGCTCAGGGAACGCCGGGAATCTGTGACACATCAGCCTGCATGGGAGCTGTTGGAGCAGCAACTTCCAAAAAATCATAAAAACGACACTACGAGCCGTGCAGAAGTGACTGAATATTTAAGAGCATTGTAAGAAAACAGCAAGAATCCTCCTAGTGATAAATGGACAGATGTTCCTTCTATTAAAATGAATTAAGTGGAGACTGTGACATAGCAATTGAGTTCTATGGAAAAAAAAAAAAAAAAAAAGCATCAGGCAAAAACTTGTAATAAAAGATGCTTTGTGAGTATTTTCTCACCCCCCTACTTTGTTAGCAGTAAAGAGGCTGGGAAAAAAAAGTCTCCCCTTCCCTTTCTGCCTTTGCGGCCCTGGGGAGCCTTGGTCCTTCTCCCTGGGCCCCCTTAACGCTCCTCGAGCTCGGGGCTCTGCTGTGCAGGCGTTGGAGCCTCCTCAGCTCCCTGGCAATGCCACCAACAGCCATGGAAATGAGTTATTTAAACATCCCCTATTGTTAGGCCAAAGAGTCTTAAGTGAAGATCACATCCCGTCTATGTTTCCTGTCCATCTTCTGGTTGCACCTCAGATATTCGCAAAGAGTAATCAACAGCAGAGCTCTTGCAATCAGATTCTGCAACGATGTAATGTATATATTTCAAGTGGCAGGGGAGAATTTTTGTATATTTCCATCTAATAATAAAGGAAATTCAGTAACAGCAATCTCGTGACCTCTACTTAAGCTATTTGCACAGTAATTGTGAATGAAACCCCAGTGAAGAAGGGATGCTCTTCTAAAGACCAGCCCGACACACCTGTATGAACTGTTGTAAAAATAAAAGGAGATTTTTTTTAACCTTTTCTTGGTGATACTGTACGTTTCATTATACACAGCAATGCTTTGATGAACGCCACTCCCTGAACTGTTTTTACAAGGATTCTTTGGAAATAAATTGCTGCAAAATTGTGAATATCCGTGATTTAAAACAGTATTTATTTTGGAGACAGTTTGTACTTTAAAGCCTGTTAGCATCATCTATTTAAAATAATAATAATGCCACTCAGTTCACAAACTATTCTACCTCTGTCCTAAATGCTGAAGTTTATGCACAAGGGAGCCACATTAATCTTTAAACATGAAAATAGTTTGTGCATTTAAATAATATGCTGTTTAAAATGTGCCACGTTTGGACTAAATACAAGAAACTGTTGGACTTTAAAATAATCTTACTCTGGGGAGGAATGTGTTAAAACGTTCATGGCAAAGGTGATCTTCAGATAGCAGTTCAATTTGGAAACTATGCACTTATTCAATTAACTAATATAACTTTTATTTGAAAAAAAAAAAAGCATTATAATGATATCTTTAATTTCTTTTAACACCTAGGGAATGTATTTGCATCTAGTCATTAAAGGACCAGTGGATGTTCTACAACCCTCCCTAACTGGCCCATGGCATTTCTTTTTAAAAAAAAAAGAAAAATAAATAATAAAATGAAAGCGCAGTGCAGAACCATAAACAGAAAAGAGGTAAAAAACTAACGGGGAAAATACTGAGTAGGTGTCGTGACATTTTCTGCTGCCTCTGGTCCCTGAGTCCATTTATCAGCAAACTGATTGGCACTGTTGGTAGTTAACTTTCATTTCTGTTCTGAATAAAAAACTTTTTCATTCATGCTCTGTTAATGTATTTGTACACGCTGTGTTTTGCAAGGCCATCCTGGAGCCTGTCAAATTACTCACGTGAGAAAAATGGAATTACTCACACGAAGGCCAGCACCCAAAGAGAGAACAAAAGCAGCAGTGCTGGTTACGAGTGGCCCGAGCCCCTCGAGCTGGGCGGTTCAGACGACTTGGTCCCCAAGGCCGTGCGTGTTTTCCTGCACCGGACAGGCTACAAATGAGTCTGATCTTGCTAGTTTTAGTCTTCTGCCTGTTTTACCACAGAACACAGTCTCAAATTCCTAAAATCAAAACACAGAAAGGAAGATATGTTTAAGGAAGATACTGATGCAAATAGTGTTTTTCAAGAGACGAGCGCATGGAGACGTGCACTGTAACAGGAAGCAGTGGGGCTGGGCAAGCACCTCCACAAGCAGGTGGAGAAAGGAATATTCAGGGTATAATGTAAATGTCTAGCAAGAGCCTTGCACATTCTTTTGGCTACGTTTTGCTGGATTCAAACTATTTTCACGTTTGTAATCAAGAACAGAAACAAAGTTGGATTAAGAACCTTTTTCAGAGAGTCTCCGTGCCGTTCGTGAATGTACTTCAGAAAAGCAGTTGTCCATTGCAGCGTCGTCGCCTTGTCGGTGTCCGCGGTGCAGAAGGGAACCAGGAGATTCAGTTCATCACAGCAAATCCGGATTCTGCGCCTGCAGAACAACACAGACCACCATCATCAAATGGGAGGGAAGACAAGAAGCAAGCAAAACTGTCTATTCACGGCTTGCTAAAAGTCACGGCCTTTGGGGGATTTTCTCTTTTAATCTTCTGTTAGCTACAAACTTCATGTTTATGTATTAGCCATGGGATATGTGAGTTATCATAGATTTGTTAAAACAAATCAACAGATCAGAGATTTGTTAAATGTTCTGATTTATGCCTTTTTTCCCCCTCATACAGTAAAACAACAAAAAGCCCCCCCATCCATTTTTCCCTCTAAAAAATATCTAACACTTTATCCCTGGCACTGCTTTTTCTTATACGCAATAGGTCAAATCTACCTTCTGCCCTGGGTACTGATGGTAGTACTACAGTACTGGTATTTCAGAGAACCACAGAATCGCTAAGCTTGGAAGGGATCTCCAGAGCTCACCCAGTCCAACCCCCTGCACACGCAGGGTCACCTAGAGCGGGTGGCACAGGCTGCGTCCAAGCGGGTTGGGAAGATCTCCAAAGAAGGAGCCTCCACAGCCTCTCTGGGCAGCCTGTGCCAGGGCTCTGCCACCCTCATTGGCAGGAAACTTTCCTCAAGTTCCTGGGGAACTTTTGGTGCTTCAGTTTGTGGTCAGTCCCCTCAATGGCCACCACTGAAGAGAGGCCTCGCCATCCTCCCCGCCGCCTCCCTTGAGGTGTGTTACAGACACCGAAGGCCCCTCACCTGCGGTCCCGCTCCATGCGGTTGTGGCGCTCGCGCCGCTGCGAGACGCCCTCGAGGGCGGTGCCCGCGGGCCAGGCTCCCTGCGCGCCCGCCGTGCCCGCGGTGCCCGCGCCCTCGCGCGTGTTCTGGATCTCGCTGAGCGGCTTCCGCTCCGCGCCGGGGTCCAGCGGGCTCGGCCGGCTGCGGCTCCTCTTGCTCAGTGCTTGCTTGCACAAGGCGTCTTCTTTGCAAAACCAAGAGGAAAAGGAGATCCTGAATTAAAACCTTGCTATTATTATTGCAATTCTGATCAAAGATTGATCACTTAAAATTTATTTTTAGTCACTTCATTTATGGGGAATAATCTCTGGAGCTTTAGCCCCATCCTAGATGGAGTCATAGCAACAAAACGTCCTTAGGAAGCCCTAACGCACTGCTTGTTGCTTGACAATCTACTTAGTTTCTACTTTCTCAAAAGAATTATTGAGATAATACCTGCTTTTAATGAACATTTCAGGAAGACCTTTAAATGTTCCTCAGTTTTATATTGGCTGGATTTGCTACACCAAATTGGGGTCAAAGAATTGGCAGAGCCAGTTACTTAGACACAGTCCAGATTTTCCAAGGTACTTTGCAGTCTCAGTTTTTCTCATTTCAAACCAGCAGTGCTGAACAACTTTGAAAGTATGGCTAAAATTCAATTTATTTTATTTTATTTTTTATTTTTTTTTAGGAAATCCAGTCCCATATTGTCCACAGTGCGTCTCAGACATAGTGACCACAACTCATATACATCAGTAAAATCATATTCATTATAGAAAATAAATTCAGAAATAAAAAATACAAGTACAGATTTGAAAGTGAAGGGCATGGAAAGCAAAGTAAAAAGGAGCTGCACGTGCTTTACCTCCGACTTTGATCCAGACTTGCTCGGGCAAAGCCTTACTCCTAGCACCCGCTGTCTGCTTCGTGGCTTCCATCTCCTGATGGTAACAGAACGGTCTGGGTAAGGCCAGGTCTTGGTGTTTGGCAGCTTCCAAAACAGCGCAGGACGTTCCAGAGGTCTGCGAAAAACAACCACCCAAATCCTTTTGGTCAAAATGGGTTAGAACAAAAGGAAATGGAAATTTGTCCTCACTGAACATTTCTTTCTGGGATTGTGTAGATGACATTTATGCACACACACACAAAAGATTACAAATATCTTCCTAACAAGCCATCTAAAGGCTGCCTGATCATGTTACCTGCATGTACATTATCACAGATGACATAACTGGAATAAGTACTTTTTGATGGTCTTAAAGATTAACCTAAGAATAAACAAATTACAACATTGCAAATCCTTTTTTTTTTCAGGACTATTTAAACCAATCAAAAACCAAAAAGCACTCAAACATTTTAACATAATCCTCTGGAATTATGTTATACCTAAAAGGGATAAATTAACGGTGTCAGCACTCGAAGTTTGCAGGGTCGTTAGAGGTGCAATTAGCACTTGGAATACGCAGAGATCAAGACCCTCCGGAGCAGCAGGTGCTACAGGTAACACGGGACGATTTTTCAGGAGTTTGCGAGTCCGGATTGACTCCAATGCGGCACGAGCGTAAGCCTGGCGACCTGCTGCCCCGGCGGATCCTGCCCCAGGGATGCGGGCGGATCTGCAGCCGCCTGCTCCCGCCGTCAGCGGGAGCGTCACCCACCTGCGCGTGCGAGGCGCCGGCGGCCGCGTTCATGGCCAGCAGCGGGTACGTGAACTGCAGCGCCGCCGGCTTGCTCTTCACGAGGCCGGCGCACTTATTCGGGTGCTGGTGGAGAGGAATCAGCTCCGAGGGCGGCCGGATCAGCGTTACTAAACTTGAGGAGAAAACACACACACAGGTGCAAGGCTGGCTACTTGGCAACGAGGGGTAGAACATCTGCAGGTGTGCGCTCCCTCCTGGGAACTAGCACGAGGAAACCACTTTCATCTACTCGAAATACAAATCATTACTAATGGTTTTTGTCACTTTGGTGACGAGAAGATCAGCTGAGGAGAGTCCTCTAAGCAGCAACGTTTCTTTGCAAGGTTTTCCCACAGCTGGGCCCCCAATCTCCAGCGTTATCCAATTCCTTATGCTTTGTTATCCTCTAAATCTACCTGGCTTCTAGCGGGTAACATTTAACACCGGGCAACATTCTTCCCCTGCCTTTATCTACTCTGCTACTTGGTATCAAAAATAATATTGGGAAATAATCCACTTTGTATCTATTTTGTCACTGTGCAACATACAAAGGGAAAACCTGAGGCGGGCAGAGTTACAGCCACATTTTACTGGTGCAATTCTCATAAAAAACAACGCAACGCCTCGCTTTTTGCGCACGAAACCAGCCCCCGTGCATAGGCTCAACTCAACAAACCAGTTTAGAGCTACGTGAAAAGCCCGGCGGTGAAAGGTGTGGAGGACAGGGAATCCCCACGCACTTGTTGAGGGCGGCGGCGGGCTCGTGGGGCTCCGGCGCGCGCGGCGGCTCCGCCGGGATGCTGTTGAACCTGTCCTCCAGCCGCACGCGCACGGCCGACTTGGCCCTGGCGTCGGGC
>VZSG01000299.1:55117-106088 GCA_013398315.1 Nothoprocta pentlandii
ACGGCCGCCCCGGCACGGGCGAAATGGCCCGAACGGCGCCGGCCGCGCGGGGGGGACGGGGGCGGGACGGGCTTTGCGGCCGCTTGGCCCCGCAGGGAGTCTCCTTAATTTATCAGGGAAATCAAGCCCTAATTGCTTCAATTATAACACGTCCCCTCGCTTCCCTGGTTCAGGACACTGCTGTCTCCCTGCTCTATTCCCAGCAGGAATCCTGCTGGGAAGCAGGGGGCTTTTTGCACTGTCCTGGATTAAGGTGCAACGGGGAGGCACAAGAAGCCATCGCCACGGATTTTCTGTAATTTAATCACCAGACTGCACAATAAATGAGGTGATTTGTCAAAAAGCTCCAGGTTTCTGGACTGCGTGGCAGCCCCACGGGCGGCTCATCCCGCGCCCGCCAGCGGCTCCTGCCTTCCCTCTGCTACCGCTCAGCCGCCAACAAGCCACGAAAACAAGGATCCGGCTTTGAACGGAATAAGTGAAAACAAGAACCTGGAATCTGCTCCTTTCTGGAAATTCAAAAATCAGATTGTGTTGATCGCATTTTTCACGAGGTGAGCATTAAAGGCATTTTAGCATTTAAGGCAAAATCTGCCGCTTTTCTCCCTGCATGGACTGCCCCTTATCACAGGAGGGAAAGGCCTCCATCCACGTCTGCAAGTTGTATTTGTGACTTGCCTCATGCAACAGAAGTGGACATTTTAAAGCAGTTTTGTGCATGTTGGCCTTCACTTGCACTTTTCCCCTTCTCTTATTGCTCATCACTGTTTCCTTCAGTATGTATGAATTCCATATATTATAGTCTTTCATAAATACACTCTTCTTTGCATTGCTCTAGACCTTTCCAAGGTGTTTAGGTAAGAATTTTGCAAAACACACTTTGGAAAGCTAATTCAGCTAGGTTTACATACAGGTCAAAATAATTGCTTATTTTTCTTTTTCATGCAGTTAATAATAATAGTCATTCACTACCACTTTTTACTCTCCATGAATAGAATTGCTATGCTCATTTGAGTGCAGACTCTGACGTCCACTGCAGCGCAGAACAGAGGAACCTTACTGCAAAAACAAAATCCAGCTTATAAATGATATTAAACAGCAGCAAGGAAAAAACAGCAGTATTTGTGTCTACAATTTAGGGGCTGCCTGCATGCAGCTGAATTTTCTGCTATGAATGCTGTGAAAGAATTCATGTACTGTTCCTAGATCTGTCAACAAAACTGGTGTGTGCTGATGGAAAGTTTCCTAGAAGATGCAAAATATAAAAAGTCACACATCTCCTCTGGCAATAATGGGGAAAAAAAGGCAAATTATAAATGATGTGAATTTGCTCTTTCTAAACCTCAAACACTAGCCAAGTGCATTCATAATTATGCTATCCTATGTATCTTTTGGTGTTAAGTCTGCAAATGACTTGCCTCATAATTCTCGTAAGTAACTTTCAAATTAATTAGGCTGCTTTAAGACTGAGAGAAAAAAAGATGAGGCTTTTATGCTTTTCAGACCCCTTCAAGTAACCTTTAAGTTGATAGCAATGTCTTGAAAACACCATCTTAGCTTAAACAATACGAAATTAAGATCCGCGTATTGGTTTCTTGTGGTAACTACTCTCTGATTTGTTATTTAGAAAATAATACAGAGATGTAAATATATTGAGATATAGATACAGACAGAGATCCAAATAGGTAGTTTCAAATGTAAGAATAAGACAACAGTTCTCTGTAGATGTTTATTCTACTTACAGTAACAAAAACCTGTGAAGTCCCATATTTTAATGTACAGTGATATATTTTGCCATATAAAATACAATTTACAGAAATTTCTATCAAGTAAACCTAAACAAACACACTTGATTTTTGCATACTTTTATGTATGTCATTAAATTAGAAACATCTCGTTAAAAAAAAATCTTACACCGTAGTAGATGTTTGTATTTAATACCACCTCTCTGCATTTTAACGTTCTGTCTACAGGTTCAGAATACAGGCCCTCATTTCAGCCAGCGAATCCTTGATGTGTAAGGACTTCAAAGATGCACCGATATAAACTGTAAAATCTGTAGTGATACACATGGCATAAATGCTACTTGTAATGTAGTCTTCAAGATGCAAGTACTTACAAGAATCTAATTTTACATCTGCAAAACTCTTTTATAAAAATAACAAAATATTTACCCAACTGTTAACTTACGTGGTCAAATAAATTAGCAGGGTTTTTCTTTCAGACTTTGGAATTACGCACTTGAAAAATACATGAGAAGTAGCAGTGTACTGTATTTCACAGTGAAAGCTTTCCCTCTTGAACCACACTATTTAGCATTACCACTCTTTCAAGCTTCATGTTTTGCAGTTACACCTTCTTCAGTGGGTAGTTTTATATACACCATCAGATAAGCAGGGTCTGACAAAACAAAGTGACACGCTTTTTTTTTCAGGAGCAAAATATTTTTGACTGGAAAGTACAGGAAAATGGAGAAATTTCTTAAGTTTCTGGCAACACTCTGCAAGAACAAAACAAAGAGAAAACTAAATCCAAGTAAAGCAGAGTAACCAAAGATACAGTGGCCTGTTTAACAATCTTATTTTTCTTTCCATTTGATACATTAATTCATATACAGTTTTAAAGTCTTTGCCAATAAATGTCTGATGTTTTTTAAAAGTTGCTGGTTATAAAGGTGCTACTTTTATATGCTCTTTAATTATAGTTCTGTAAAAATGCAATATTTAAAACTCCTCGGTCTCAGGAAAATAACTAAGTAGGACTTGTTTCTTGGTTGGACACTTAACAGATGGATTCCAAAACACAAAAATACCTGTATATAAAAAGGAAGATAGTGCACTTTAAGCTTATAACATTCCATTTTCAAATCCTCCATCAGTTATTACAAATAATTAGTAACACTGTTCTTCTGCAGCCTGTTCCTAGATACACACGACCCATCCATTGTCAAATAATCAGGACAGCAATATTGGACTCCTTTTATAAAGTGTGTGCTGTAAGAACAACTTTGACACCAAAATATCACATAAATGAGATGTAAAGGTATGGCTCCTAAGGTCTTGATTAAATTCTCTTATAAAATTACAATTCAAGTTACTGGAAAACATAACTTTATAATCTTAAAAAGCAATATGCTCTTCTTAGACTTTTTCCATTTCGGTATTGTAAATGGAAATTTTAAGATAAAGATGCAAGTAGAAAAAAAACAAAATTTCAGAACGGGTAACGCTGTGTATTTTTATAAGAAAAACATTATGCACAAAACGCAGCAAGTGAAAGTCCGGTATGCTCTTGCCTTTTATCCATTTGAACATTTTCATTCACAGTTGTTCAAAAACTGCTAATTTGTCAGTGCATCTTGTAAGGCTAGTATTGCAACAGCATTTTGTAAAGTCGAGAATATACAGTATATACAAAAGATCGGGAGTAAGTTCCTGTTATTTATGGAAAATACCTTCGAAGTATCTCTATGACTGATCAGTGGAAGATGAAGCTTCAGCTTCTGTTGGTTTTTGTCCTTCCTTCTGTGTTTCTGGCTTGATGTCTTTACCAATTTCCCTGCTTTTACTCCGATCTTTGCGATCTTTCCCTCTTTCACGGTCTCGATCTCTCTCGCGATCTCTTTCTTTCTCCCGGCTTCGATCCCGGTCCCTGTCTTTGTCTCTGTCACGGTCTCTGTCTCTGCTTCTCGATCTGTCTCTGTCACGTCTTCGGTAGGAGTCTCGCTCTCTGGTTCTGGCTCTCTCCCGGTCTCTGTTTCTTTCCCATTCTTTAGCTCGCTCCGAATCTTTTTCCCGATCCTTGTTTTGGTTTCTGTCTCTGTTCTTATCCCATTCCTTGTCTCTATGTCTCTCCCAGTCCCTTTCTCTGTCTCTATTCCAGTTTCTTCCACGGTCCCTTTCCCAAGGTCTGCCATGTTCTCGATCCCTTCGCCTTTCCTCAAAGGGTCTACCTTGTCGATTATCTGCTTGCTGAGGCTCTGGCTGATCTAAAACCTTGTCTTTATTTCCTCCCTCGTATCTCTCTCTGGGTCTCCCTTCAAAGGCCTGGCCTCTGAACTCGAGATTTTTGCCTTCTCGGAAATCAGGTCCTGACCACTGTGCTTCAGACTCGGGTCCTTGTCCAGATACGTTGGAAAGAGGTGCAGATGGTCCAGCTTCCTCCCACATCTCTTTCCTGTGCGGAGGATGACTTGGAAGGTCTAGCAGTGGTCTTGGGGTTGGCTTCATACCTTGGGAGGACTGACCTTGGAAGTGAAATCTAGAAGGGGGAGGCTCATTTTGTTCTGGGAACAGTGCAGGCGAGGCTCCTCTTGGTCCTCCAAACTGAAGTGGTGCTGGACCTCTCTGGTTAGCAAATCGGGGTGGTGGACTCCCTCTCCGTTCCTCAAACGGTTGTGGCAGAAGTCCCCTTGGGCCTGGCACGTGATTCGTAGCTGCACCTCTCTGTCCTTCAAACTGATTTGGGTGAGGCCCTCTCGGTCCCCCAAAATGGTTAGGGGGTGGGCCTCTTGGCCCTCCAAACTGAGGGCCTCCTCTCTGTCCTTTAAACTGAGCTGGTGGCGGTCGTCTTTGACCTCCGAAGGGAAAAGGTGAAGGTCCTCTGTTTCCCATAAACTGAGGGGGCTCCGGTCCCTCAAACTGTCCTGGAGGTCTAATCATTTCATTATATTGGGAATCTGAGAATTCCCTTTGCTCCATGTGAGGTTCCCTATGATCTTCAAACTGAGATGGTGACATTCCTCTTGGAACACTGTAAGATGGGGAGGGGCCTCTGTTCTCACCAAAAAGAGATGGTGGTCCATGCTGTGCAGAAAACAGTGAAGGAATGGGTCCCTTCTGACCTCCAAACCTGCCAGCTGGAGGTCCTCTTTGCCCATCACTATTTGGAGAACCATGCTCTTCTGAAAACTGTGGTGCTGGTCCTCTGAAATTAGGTCCATGAGGTCCTACAGGTGCATTGAGCATCATTGGTGCTGTAGGCCCTCCTTTCTGGCCAGACAAAGAAAACGGAGGCCCAACTCTGTTCTCTTCAAAATGCTGTGGGAGAGACCCTCTTTCTCCCTCACTTTGCACAGCTACAGATTCAGCTTGTTCTGCAAACGGGTGAGACGGAGCGTTTCTTTGTTCTTCATATTGTACTGATGAAAGTCCCCTTTCGGGTTCAAAGTGACCTGGTGTCTTTTCCTGAGGCGTAAATACTGTATTTGAAAAGGCATCCCTTCCTATCACATCCTTTGATTCATTTGACCACGGTACTTGCAAAGGCTGACTGTCACTCGATGTGGAGAAATTAGGCTGAAAAGATGTACTTGGAGGTGTCGGGAGAAGTACTTTACGTAAAGGTTTGGATACAGAAGGATCTCCAGAAGCTGCTGGAATCACGTTTTCCAGATTAACTTGAGCAGTGTTTTCAAATTTGCTGTTAGCTGCCTCTTTCTGAGACACTGCAGAAGCTTTTTCACTTGAAACCCAATTATCACCACTATAACCTGACTGGGTAGTAGCAATTAAAGTTTTATCTTCCTTACCAAGTGTAGTCTGCAAAGCATTCGGGAGACTTGCGGGAGGAATTTCTCTTGGGGACACCTCATTCTGTGCCAACTGTGGCTTTATTCGAGAATCAATACTGTCATTAGTCTCTGTTGCCATCCTTCTAGCTTGCCGAGGATCTCTGTTTTGTCTTGGGTCGCAGGCCTGGTTTAAAACTTGCGCTTGCTGATTTAAAGATGAAGGTAAATCTATTTTGGGGGCACCTTGCTGGTTCTGATGGAATAATTCAGTCTTTGCTAGGGAAGATTTTGGTGGTGGTGACATTAACGCATCAGACACTGAAAAATGCGCCATTGAAACACCAACAGCGGCTCTCTGCTGCCTGAGGGCTTCTTCTTGCTCCTCTAGTTGTCTCTTCTGTTCTTCTATTTGTTTATTCAATTCTTCCAACATTTTCTGCTGTTCTACCAAGGAGGAGGTTGTGGATATATCAGCCACATACGAAGCGGGTGTTTCTGAAGTATTGCTTTTAGTGTCTGTGTACATTTTGTTAGGTAAATCATCAACAGTAACTTTTGCTTCTTCCAAGATAGTTTCATCTTCTGGATCATAGGCCTCATCCTCTAGTTCTGTTGTATTACATGGCTTTTCCACATTATACAGTCTCTCAGTTCCACCAGTCTGTGTTTCAAAAGCTTTCTCTGGATCATATTCTTCTTCAGGATCATATGGTCTGTCATCTTCCTCCTCTTCTATAGCTCTGTCTTTTGACATCTGTCCAAACTGCTGTACGATGGGATCTAACAGAGGAACAGCTGGCAACCCTTCATTGACAGGAGCTTTAGCTTCCTGATTTGAAGGCTGGGCACTTTCAGAATCTTTCGCGAGGGGCTCAAAAGCTTTCTTCTTTCCAAAAAGGGTCTGAAGGATGTGTTCGAGCGGTGTGGCAGTTTTGGAGGAGGAAGAATTGGTAGAGGTAGCACTTGCAGTAGCAGGAGTTGAAACTGGTGGTGTCCCAGTAGTTGGGGCTCCAGTTTTGATCGAGGAGAGTATTTTTAATACTGAAGATGTAACTGTTGAGGTTTCTGGAGCGGGAAGTGGAGGTGGAGGCGGAGGTGATCCAGGTGGTGTTGTACTTACAGCTGAATCACCGGAATAAAGTGTGTATTTTGGAGTTTTCTTTTCTTGCAAAGACAGAGGACCTTTAGAGAACAGCGATGTTTCAATTTCCTCTTGTGTTTGAATTCTGCTTCGCTTTTCCTCTGTCCTTTCTGCATCCACAACAGCAGCAGGACGTTTCCCTTTCTGACAGATAACTAATCCAAGAATTAAATTTGGACGAGATGACTCAAGACCTGAAAGAGAACACAAAGATTTTAAAATTTAAAATTTTTTTGTTTGCTTTTTCTTTCAATAGAAACCTATTTTATACAATGGCTACAAAAATCATAATGATAAGTTTTCTAAATAGCATTAGATAACCTATTGGCAATTTTCATTAGTAAACATGTATATATATATTTCTTTAAAGAAATGCTTTAACTCTTGTCTTGATATTTTTAATAAGATACACAACAATGGGTGCAACTATCAAACAGTGACTTTGCAAATATCTCTAATGCCCCATATCAAAAAATATATTTCCTATTACTACATCCTTTTAATTTCTCTGCCCTCAGAAAAATCACACTTTAATTTTTAGATAGTCTGAAAATATATAGTACACGCAGAAATAATAAAAAGTGAGAAAATCTAGGGAGGCAATCTTTCTATGGAGCAACATCCATATTTAACAATCAATAAGTAAACACACAAGCAACAACAAAAAACACACTGAAATATCTGTAAGGCTTGGGAATAGAATTATTCCTTCACAAAAGTTTCAAACCTGAATCCCTGGAAATCTCTATCTAAAAACAGTGGGAAAGTTTCTGGTAAGAGGAAAAACAACCTTCAAAGGGCTGTAGGTCTGTTGCATGGTATTGTATTTCTTCCTCTTTTGTGCACAGTTCCCACTGGTAGAAGACAATTGCGTCCAAAACAAAGGGTAAGGGAAGAAATCCATTTACAGACAGTTGGTGGAAACATGGAATTTCTTTTTATAAAGAGTTTTGTTTGTTTTTTTAACTTGGGGTTTAGTGACTTCTAAAAAGTCCTCATTTAGAGGAACCTCAGTATTTGACTCCATCTAGGAAGCATTAATACAGAAACAAACAACAGGTAAAGTAACGTAAATACCTTCCATGTTTAAATAGCAAGGCACTAAAATCTACATTTTCTTCTACTCACAATCCTTGCAGGAGTTTTACAAGCATATTATGCTTACTTATGTATATCTTCATTATTAAACCAAAGCAACTATTAAGAAAAAAAAATGTAATTATTAGCACTAAAAAATTCTTGTTAACAGCAAAATACCCTAAAATCCATAGTAACAGATATGTTCCATTAACGAATCATTAAGACAAAGGAGGTAATTTTTCAAAGAAAATGTGTTAACTTGGAAATCTTATGAGATCTCTTGGCAACGAAGGGAAAGCAAACCCTCCTCAAAAATTCTGTATACTTGTGATGGCAACTGAAACAGTACCGTGAATCTCTTCTAAGCACTTAATGAACAGCACAGCAAAATCTGCTTAGTCACTTGAAATGGTCCTGTCAAAAGCCCAGACAAAATTATTATGGAAATTCTGAGCCTAGTCTAAAATATTTGCTTGAGAGATTTCCTGTTAGAAATTGTTCTTGTTTTAAGTATGAGGTGAAACAAGAATAATGAAAGTTAAGGAAGAGCTTTTGGAAGGCAGTAGTTTTACAGAATGCATTTTAATTCCAAAGTGAAAGTCTAGAACTAAAATTCTTTCACAGTTTCAGTTTACCTAAATTTGCAGTTGGACATGCTGTTATTCTATAACTATAATTTACTACCTCAAATAAACTGTTAACATACATCATTAATAGTTCAACAGTAAAGCAAGTTAATTAGGAAAATAAATTATTCACAAAATAAGTCTACTTAGATTATAGTAGAGATTAGAGATTGCAGTAGTTACATATAGCTCACTGTTCATCTGAATTTCTTTTTTACTTTTATCCTTTATCAGTACATGAATAATGAACACACATTTGGTCAGTGTTAACTGTAAATGCAGAGTATATCACAAATCCGTGATCGTCTAAAAACTACTAGTAGGCATTTACAGTTCTTCTGCCTTTAACATTTTAGTATCAACTTGTAAGCACCGTCTCGAGTGACATACGATTAATACATGTGATTAGACGCATAGATCTCAAATACTGAATAACTGAAATAATTTCCAAAAAGACTCAGACGGGATATATATATAATGAACAGCAGTGACTGAACAAAATAGTTTTGAATCCCTGTGCTAAGTTATTTAAAGAAGAGCTATCCTGTTGTGTATTTGAAGGCCACATCTTTGTAATACCCAGATCTTCACTCCTTACCATCAACAAGTGGTAACAAATCCCCTGTGCTGTTAAAGATAGAAGCACAGGAGATTTCTGTACACTGATGGCACAGCCTGAGGAATAAACCCAGCACACCTGACTACAGTATATATTATTCAACTTAAAGAGATCAAAAGAAGCTATTGTTTAATCATTATCAAAGCTGTTTAAGCACTTGTGCCATCATTCAAGTATCAGTTAAAGGATTTAACTTAGGGATGTACATTATGTCCAGCACTAACACTGCTGTATTCTAAATTTGCAGAATACAACATTTGGCAGAGAAAAAAAATGTGGTTCTTAGGCCGTGTTTTTCTAACTATTGTCAATTTTCACAATAAGATCTGCTGGGAAGAGGAAGAAGGCTAATACTACACAGAGTATAGTTACACTTGGTTTGCTCCAGTTGCTGCAATTTGTAAGAGTATTCTCAATAGCATGAAAAGATTTCATGCCTTCATACTCTACTTTGCTACTAAATCCTTCAATAAATCACTCTTATTTGTGTTTTTCCCATTGGCAATTAAGGCTGACTGATCTTTTTCAAATTGCTCTGAGATATTTAGATAAAAGTGCTAGATAACACAGTACGCGTGTATATGAAAGACTCTGACAAGTAAATTCACAAATAATTATCTCAGCTATTTTAAGTATAAAAGCGGCAATGGAAGGGTTCCGCAGTTCTATAAACACCTATGTTCCAGTTTTTCTGTAGAGCTCCTGGATACTACAGCAGTTCAGGAACCCTCAGTTGCGTTCCAAATCCAGTCCATCAGAAAAAAAGAATCCCTATTTACCTGATGGAACTGCTTGATACATCTGGAATGCCTTCCAAGGAGGGTTTACGGAGCGACAGGGTTGGCTGTGCCTCCCTCCCACCCCGTTCAGTTGTATTTACGAAGACACCTTCACTATCTAGTCTATCATTACTGTGTTCTTGCTAACCTCTATTTGAAGGTACACAAATTTAAGGAGACAATGACCACTTTCCATAAAATATTTTTATTGATTATGTAAGAAAGAGCAGGAAATTCCATCAGATAGCATTTAAAAGTACGGATTACATGTCTTTTGTGCTGTGGTTTCAATGCATGCACACAAACAGAAAAACAGCTTACCTGATTTTTTTTTCCACCTTATACTGCATTCTGGCTCTAAAGCCGAACATCACTTCGCACAGCTACGAGGCAAATACTTCTCCAAAAGCTTCCACATGTGAATTGATGGCAGAAGACTAAGCGGGTCTTTTATCAATCTTTTAAAACATATGTCCTCTCTGCCTTTGGAACTTCATATCTACTGCTATCCTTTAATTCTTTTTGCCTACAGATGTTCATTTCAGTTTGAAAAACTGACTCAGAAAACCTGCCTCCATGGATAAGGCCTGCAAACGACACCTATGTTTCTCCTAAGTAATTCCCTTAAGAGAAACTTCTTTTCTCCTAACTTTTTTCCAACTCAGTAAGATCAAACTGTCAAGACAAACTCCTACACACCAAAATGTGGCCCTTCTGAACTTAAGCTCTGAGAATCTTTTGTTGAATTTCATCCTGGACTTCTGTTGGGGAGCAGAGGTCAGTCAGCTTCTCAGGAACGCCAGCTCATTGTGTATTTGCCCTTTTGTACCCACTTCTAAATATAGTGCAACTCATTACTGTAACAATAAAATATGAACCTCATTGTTACCTGTAATTCTTCAGCTCCTCATCCTTGTACTAAGCAAAAACTTGTTTGGAAACTAAGAATATGTACCTCCTGCACCCGCAGATGGTGACGACCTCAAATTCTGCAGCAGAAATGTTTTTTTGATGGTTGAATTCACTCCCCATTCTTCTGTTACCATGTTCAAGCACATCCATGGAGGAAACTTAACTCAAACATTACTATTGGTAATTTTATTAAGGTTGTATGACTGTAATATAATCCAGCAATATCAACTATTTTCTGCCACCTACTGACCCAGTGGAGAATGGATTTTATTTATTTTAAACAACCCTATTTTCGGAATTCAGTGCTTGCCTAGTTTCCTCCAACAGAACATAGTATTTTCAAACACCTTGTGCAAGTGTATTTGCACACATGACATCATACCTGACAATGAAATCAGAAGAGCTTTTACCTTTGTAGATATGCACTCCTTTGCTGGCTAAAGAGCTTCCCACTTGCTTTACACTGCAGTGTAGAGCTTGTTGTGTTTTGGACAGATTTATCTTGATGCAGAGTTGTGTGTTATTCCCTATTTACATACTTTAATTTTTTTAACATGATTTAAAAAATACTCACACTGAATATTAAGCAATAATTTATCTCTGACTGATTCTTTTCCATGATTTTACCTATCATTTAACCTCCCCTGTTTTGTGCTTACCTGGTCCCTCAAAAGGCAAGAGTTTGGAGGGAATTGGGTCCTTAGCACTCAGTGGGATCAGGTAGAGGTCCTTGACATGTCTGTTGTTATTAGCTACAACACCAAAACGACCACGACTGCTAAAATAGGAGTAGAGAGAGATATAGGCAACTTCTTCCTCTTCTGTTGCAGGATGGAAACGAATCAAACATAACTCCTGGAATACAAAAACAAAGTGGCAAAATTCAACCTGTAACACTCCCGCAAATAAAGTGACAGTTGAGAAATTCTGCGGGGTAGTGCTTTTGTGAGGAGAGGGGAAAAAAAAAATCACTCTATACAATTTTACCACCCCAACTATGTTTTCAAATCCATATTTTAGGTTTCAGAGAACAATGTTCAATCTGTAATTCTACAACAGAATTAAGTTCAGCAGAAATACATGTGTATCCTGTACCAAACTATACATCTTGAGGCCCTGAGTATTTGATTTAATATGAAAGAAATGGAAAACCCTTAGTTTCATGATTTTATCTGCACAATGTGCTTCCTTTTTTCACTTTTAAATTGTTTGAAATAGTAGAATCTATTTCTACTTTTTTAAACCTAAGTTTACATTTTCAGTACTGAATAAATAAATTAGGTTCAATTTTTGATAAATTTTAAGCACGTAAGAGGTGGTAGGAGTTTGCTGTTTCATTTATATTACAAAGAGCTCTTATTTTAAGTTGTTGTATTTTTCTGCTAGATTTTGCAAAGGATTTTAAGTGAATACCTTAGAAAGTGAAGATTTGAGTTTGCCAACATAATCCCAGACTGTCTTCGGTGAGATCCTCCCACCAATATGAATTGTATCTGGTAAATCCTAAACAAAAAGTATTACAGGGTAGTGTGAGAAAAGTGCAGAGAGACTAGTGTAAAAGTAGTGCAGACTGCCCCATCCCAGTAACCTAGTGGAGTGTTATATTTTAATAAGCTTTCATACACCCTCTTCTCTAATTCACACAGCTTATTTCAAGGTGACTAATTATGGCACCCTACCAGAGGGGTAAGAGCAGAGTTAAAACAGAGAAGGCAATTCCAAACAAAGACAGCAGCAAGTACTTTTGTTCACCCATCAGCTAAATATATTTCTCTGCTTTGTTTTGATAGGAAAGTCACTATTGGTAGTACATGATTTTCTGCATACTTTCAGATTATCAGGCAGTTATGCAATCATGACTACGGGCAACAAGAATTCCAGTTAGATTCCTGTCATCAGGACAGTGAATTCCTTTTTAGCAAAGCCAATGAAGAATCACTCACTTTACAATTTAAAAGTTCTTAAACAAATGTATGAAACCAGACTTCACAGCCCCATAATATGTACTTTCAAGAGAAAAATAAAATTCTCCTCTGTGTTTTGGTATATGCTTTTAGACTACCAGATTATTTGAATGCACTCTCAATAAAATAGCCACTCAACTGTGTCTTTTTTTCTTTTTTTCTTCTTTTGAATTTTATAAAAGGACAATAACATTTGTTTTTAATGAATGGCCTCACAAACTTTTTTACTAAATCACATCAGTGATTCACCTAGTGTTAGAGCAGGCTAATTTATGATATTGGCTCAAAGATAACTGTTTTAATTACTGCTTTTAAGACCTCTTTTCAAAGTTGAAATACAGCTATTGTTCCATGTAAGACACAAATATATGTACAGGCATATTAAAAGACATTAGAAATTTGTGAGGAATTTTTTAAAAGCCTTTTTTTTTAATTATTTTTCTTATTACTAAAGGGGTGCCATTTAGCACTGTTAAAATCCCAATATAGCAATACATCAATGCCTACAATCATTAGAGCAAGAGGAACTTCAGTATAGATTTATTCTAAATGCATAAACACATTAGTTCTAACCTCACTAAGGTACTCAAAACACCCGGAGACAGGATATGCTTTAGTGACAAATTTGGCCACACTTTGCATGTTGATAAATCCTTTCCAAATGGTGTTAAGACGAGAGAGAAAGAGAGAAGTATCTCCATCTTGAGGTGAGCGTGACTCTGCAACACTGCAAAACAAACCCAGAATGAAAGGTTATCAAATATAATCACTATCTTCCCTTCCCTTATTTTCCCTCCCTTACCCAATTACTGCATTTTAATCACATAACAGAGTTTTTACTAAATGTCTTGTCAATGTTTTCCATTAAGTGCATATCAGTGAAAAAAGTAAGGAGCAACTGAAAATAAAATCAAAGGTGCAGAGAGATAAAAGGATGATGCTAAGAGATACGATTTTATGATTTTTTTTAAATAAAATTAGGCTGATACTATAACTATTTGTGATCTTGACTCTACAGCACTATATGGTGATTCTGATTTACAGTAAACTAATCTGAATTAACACATCTTCCACTAAAAGACTCAAAAACATGCATCTGAAGATTATCATGTTAAGGGATACAAACACAAATCTTTTAACTGTTGTTTCATGTTTAGGTACCATAGTTTTGGGACAGACTGAGATGTACACTCATGCAAGTGCACACAACCACACAGCAACACCAAGACCTTGAGGATGAGCACAATTTAGTAGTTTGTCTTATTAAATATACGCACTTGATATTGGGTGAGTGAGCAACTGACAAGTATCTCGGATCTGGAGAGGAGGCTGGTTTGGTTAATATGGACTTGGGGACAGTCACGACTGGTTTTGACACTTCCTGTTTTGCTTCCCCCACGGAAACCTTGTCCGATGCAGGACGCAGCGCTGCCGTGGTAATGGCCGAGGAGCCGCTCATTGCTGTCCTAGGGTCCCTGCCAGAAACTGTTACTGTTGTGACAACTCCTCCTGTGCAAGTGGCAGGGAAAGCAGAGGCTTCTTCAGGTAAAGAGGAATCCGCACTGTTATGGGCTGGTGCTGCAGGAACGTAATTTCTTTCTAAGCTTGACTGAGAAACGGATTCTGCTACAGGTCCAACTTCAGGTTCTGCTGTGTTCTCAGAGACGTCCTCTTTGGCTGGCTCTACGGTTGCTGTGGAACCTTCATGCTTTGGCTGAGCTTCTGGTTTTGATTTTGACTCTGCCTTTTTAGCAGAAGCCACTAGTTTTACTTTCTTTGATGGTGGTTCATCTTCAGATGCTGAAATCTGACCTATAAATTCATTTTAAAAGTTTTTGATTATTACTAGTTTCAGCGATGAAATATGCTAAAGAGAAAAACAGACAAATAAACAGACAAGGCCCTTAACATAACAATTCTTTTACTTTGTACAGTCAGCACTGTAGATACCTGTGCAGATTTTGCAGTTCAGGTCAAAAAGATGGGCTCGATGCTGACTTGTTGTATCCTTCAACATACTGCTAAAAACATCCAGAGAAGGAGCACTGTTCAAATCAGGTGCATTTCGGGCTGACTCTTGCTGCTCCTAAAAGTGAACACACACACCAAAAACATTCTAGTTGATCATCAGTTTCAACTATAATAAAATACTTTGGAAACTGTTAATTACTTAAAATAAAAGCATGGCAAAACCACTTTCTCCTTTGAGAAGCGTTTTTAAAAATCAATATGAAATTCTCAAACATTATTCTTCCTTTATCAGTGGTAGAAGTGTAGCACATAAGATAAAGAGTGCTTAATTTAAATCTTCCCTCCTTCTAACCCAGAATGTTCTGAAGTAAATACCATTGTACTAAATGCTTCCTCAATACACTAAATAGTGATATTACTATTTTGGAGAAAGAGCAAAAAAAAAGCTCAGGATAGCTAATAGTCAGAAATAAGAGTTTCCTTTATATACATCAAGAAAAAGAGGCCTGATAAATATAAAGCACCAGATTTTTCAGAAGTATATACAATATGTGCCCATTGTTTGCTTGTGCTCCTTCAAACTAAAAGGAAAACCTTCATAGCACCTATTGGTACCTTTTAGTTTGATGAAACAATCTCACTTCCGATAAAAGCATATAGTCCTGATTACCATTTATCTCTCCTGACGCTTTCATGCTGGAGCAACTCCTAATACTTACGTCAGAATCAGACAGTGGTGGAGAATCTTCCATATTCATTTCTGACACATGTTCTCGTTTTACAACTGGTTTCTTGACTTCATGAGGTTTATTTCTTGACTCTGCCATCTGAGATAAATAAGAAAGCTTGGTAAAAAAATCCACTTATTTATTTTATAATACTATTGTGCACTTTATTATCTATTATCTCTATTTTGCTAGTAGTGCAGAAACAGTCTGGTCAATGAAATTTATTAGCAGTTGATTGGAATAGTATATAAACATAATGTGGGAAATGATAAGGGTTGTTAAACTCGCCCTTAATTCATATTTACAGACATACTGGAAAACTGTATTACTTACTGCTTTGCTTGGTTTCTCTTTCCATACAGATAGTTCTTTAGACAGAAGTTCTTCTGGCTTCATTCTCACCAGCTTTGACAGTGAAATTTCCTCACGAAGAACACGGTGAAAAAGTCCCTGAAAACAAAACAGACTTTGTTGTTATGCCAAAGAGAACCTGCTTAGATAACTATTATCTACATTACAGAAGAGAAAATCTTTTCCAGTTTCTTAATTTCCTATTAAAACATCAACTAATCATAAGCAAGGAGGAAAAGGTGCAGCAGCAAGAAAACAACAGACAAATAAAATATGAATTTATCCTCATTACTAAATATAATTCTGACATATAACTGGATAGGAATTTTGGAGACTAAACAGCCCCTCCCGGTTTCATATCTATTCTAGGAATTATAGAAAGAACATGGTTTCAGGTCTTCACTAGTCAATGTTTTCATCTGCATTCATTTCCTTCTCTTTCTTTTAAAGGTTAAATGTGATTACATACATAACGAACATCCAGTATATATTACAGAATGCTACAGGAGGAGAAACAAGTAAAATATCCATTCATTTCTAAAATTAACATTCTGCAAATAAATATTTCAAGCAAAATATCTGAACTTTCTCAAATTCTTAAATTTTTTGAAGATATGAATAGCTTTAGAATAATGTTTCACAGCAAAATTAATAAATCTTTATCTGAAAAACTCTAAAATACCGATATGGGTTTGTTAGACACCATTAAAAACAAATTGTCTAATTAAGCACATGTTTAATTTTTAAAGGAAATTCCAAACCTGATTTTTAGGGTCCTTGAGATTGAACATGATGCTACGGTATTTACTCTTGTAGCGGTTGTCCGTAACTTGGAACAAATTAAACATCTCCTTTTCAATATTGAGTGCTATTCTCCCTACTTCGCTCTCTGTCATGACCAGATCATCACTATCATTGACTCTGTTTAAAAACAAACAGAACCCCCCCAGAACGTTATTATTCCACTAAGTAAAGCACTATCTCATAATTTCAACTATACAAATTGTAAATAAAGCATGCATAAAATTGAGTTAAACAGGACTACTTATTTATATCTGCTGTAGGTTTAGTATTGGGATTCTCAAGATTTCACACAGAACTTTTTTCTTTTTTTTTAACAGAACTACACCATCACTGGCTTCCCCAGCACTGCACAGTAAATATTAAAACAATATTTACTTTTTTCCTCTAATACAGCCATTTATTTTTTAAACAACAGCCAGCAAACCTTTGAAATCACATGATGTTTTACCTACAGCAATAGCTGCATTGCAGCCAGAAGGCCAAGCTAAGGATTTCAGAGCTGGTTCATCAATATCCCCCAGCCAACAGCAGAGGCCAGACAAAGGGAAGGTGCCCTTTGCAGAGAAAGCAGCTGACTTTCCACATCAGCAAGGATCCAGAGACTCCTTTAAAAAAAAATCTCAAAGCCAAATTCTATCATAGGACCTTGAACTCCAGCATCTTCTCACTGGTCTCCACAGGTAGACATGGAAAACAGGTTTTATGAACTGCTGCCAGCCTCTATGGCCAAGCACTCTTGCTCAGTGCACTGAAATTGGGGGTTTCTCTGTCACAAACTCCATAGGATGCCTAAGCAGTTAAGCTTCAGTCCTGGATTCCCCACTGTGAGCTGCATTTCCATTTAAGATGCACTTAGGAAGCTGTGAGGACTGCCAATAGCTTTAACAACTTGTGCAGGGCATTCTGTGTTTTGACTTTTAGCTTGTCCACTTAAAAGATTTTCTTTTCTATTTTAAAAGGGGGAAGAGGTAGATCTGTACCTCAGCAAGTCTCTGACCTTCTACCATGATGTATTCTAACTGGGGAACACACGCAAATAAATGTTTCTATGCCATGATTTACCTCTTCAAACTATAATTGCTGTGATATGATCAGGACAGGGTGGCTTCCTACTTAAGGAGTTTTCACACAGACTATCATTTGGAATTGGGACTTTTTTTTCCCCTTATATAAACCTGAAATACCACAGATTTCATTTGCAACATCCCCTTATCCCAAGTCAAACAAAACTGTTCAGTCTAAACGTTTATTTCCAGGAGTAGCTTTCTATATAAAACAAATGCTTTGAAATCCCACCTCTTCCATAAAATTTCTTTGAGGGACCGTCGAATATTCTGTCGAATCTGAGAGTTGGGCTGTGACTGGCTAGGGCTCACGGATGCTCTTACTTGACTACTTCCAGCTACAGTAGATGTGGAAGACAGTGAAGGCTTTTTGAGGCCCCCACCCAGACTGGAAGATGCAGCTGGTTTTTTAGAAACTGATGAAGCAGGAGGAAGAGAAGAATGTTTGGAAGAAACATTGCCTGATGGAGGCCAACCTTTCTTTGGAATTGCAACTTTTACACTTCCAGCAGAAGGTTTAACTGGTTGTTTACTTAGTGATGTGCTAGAAAAGGATGGGGGCTTCTTTGAAGCAAGATTTTTGGTGAGTGAAGATGCCTGTTTCTCCATTGTAGATGCTGAAGCTACAGCTTTCTTCAGTGCTGGTGTAGGTTCTCCTGCTTTACCTTCATTCTTCTTCTCTTCCTTATGAGCTATTAATGATAATAAAAAAAGAAAAAAACAAAACAAACACCATTAAAAGCTTAACACCAATGTTAAAGTTCTTTTAACATCGGTATTAAGAATGGAAAAATGTAACAGAGTTATTGCTCTATTTAAATAGTAAATGACTTTCTATTCATGATGGCTAAAGAAAAGTCGAAGAAATAACATCTTCAGAAAATCTCTCCAGAGAGATCTTCGCCAAAGCTAATTGAAATGTTTAAAACATCTTCATTTCAGCACAAGTTTAAAATTTCTTCCCAAGTTATGCAATAAAACTGAAAAAGGCACCACCTTCAAAGATTCTCGAGAGGAATTTCAGGGTCAATGCAAGTCACCTTACAGAGAAAAATTTCAGAGCAACTTACAGAGCCTGTTTATTACAATACCTGAGCTGAGTAAAGTGCATGAATACGAATTAGAATATATGACTAGAGCTCAGCATTATTAAGCTTAAAAAAAAAAGTCTAGAGACTTTTTTTTTTTTTTTTAATGGAACCAAATATAAAAACATTAACATCCTTGGACTAATTTTCAAAGCCAATTATTACTAGCGTGATTGTCATACTGATGTTACTATAAACTATTACTAGAACTTCCCATTCAGTTCCTAGCTAAACTCTAGATTAATTATTACAATCGTTGCTCAGACTATGGCCACCTAACTCCCATCATTCTCAAACTATTCCATTCACAAGATCCAAATTTGCTATTCAAATCAAACATTTTTTTTCCATCATTAAGTGAATAACATACATAGAATACAAGAAAACGCAAAGTATGCATTTACTTGCATATAGAAGAAAATACAAGTATGCAAAGTAAAGGCTCCAGTTTTCGGTACGTGATGTAGTTCTACTTGCACAAGGCTTTCAAAATAATGATTTCTTTGAACTGCATTTCACTTGTCCACCTTCTGGCATGTACAGGAATAATTCAGTATAATTCAGTTATAACAGGACAGAGAAAGAAAAGGCAACCCATGCAACAGCTCAACCTTTCTCTCCAGGTAAAGCTCCAGTATATTTGGACTGTTTGCATATGCTTTCAGCAGGGAAAATTGCTCATTTTACACAAACAAGCTCCTAACTCCCTTATATTGTTTCTCACTGCCAGAACCTTTGCCACAAATACAGAAAGTGGTGCTAAGATAACTAAAGAGCAATGTTCTACTTGTACTTCCATGCTGGAACACAAGGAGAAGAATGCAGAAAAATGACAAATACTACTTAATACCTTTTTTTTTCCTAAAATTATATTCCATGGGGACATCTTCCTGATCTTCTCTCGAGATCAAAATGCGTGAAATGTAAAACAAAAAACCTACCATCCTGCATTAAGCAATTTCAAAGAATGTCAAGAATTTGCCATGAAGTAGAATAAAATGATCTTGCTCACACTATTCCCATATTGCTCCCTAGATAATTTTTGGTTTTCTGGTTACTGTCACAGATTGAACCTGAGCTAAAGACACCTTAAGTATGACACACAGGGTCTTCTCATATTTCTCCCCTCCCCACAGTCTACTACTAACCCTCTACTACTTGTCAGGATGATTTCACCAATAACGAGGATATATTGTTTTCAAGCATAAAAACGCTAGGGAGACCAGGAGCCATTCTTGATGTTTTGACTTAGTCAAATTAGACGCCCTGACATTTAACAGAGGCAAAAAGCTAAATTACTTTAATAGCTTTGAATAAGGAGAAAACAAATATCCAGAAGTTCTGCACTGACAAGGCTGCAAAAATTATTTGCATTCCCTTTCCTACTTTATTGTATAGCCAATTTTTATATTTTCAGGGAGTTCACTGAAATAAGGGTCCAGCAGAACAGATATAGAAGCATCCATTATTCTGCAAGTTGGCATTATGAGTACTTAGAAAGGCACGTAATTCTGCATTTCAGTAGTCACCAGAAAGTATGGAAGTATCTCCAAAGCTCCATGAAAGTTTATCAATTCAGTAAACTACAGTAACATTTTATACCAACTAGAACTCTCTATATGATAGTACTTGACTACAGAACTTCTCCTACAGTTCAGGTTGTGTCCTAACGACCAACCCCAGCGTATACAGGTTACTCAGGGTCTCAAAAAGGCCTACCATTTTCCTCAAATTTAAGAGGATATCACACTACGGTAGTTGGAAGACACAGTGAAATGGGGTACCCATTCTGACAAGGTATCAGGGCCCTTAAAATCCTACATGTGCACATAACCCTTCCTAATCAGCAGATGAACTCAATCCTAAAAAGAAATCCTATCTTGACAGGGGATTCCTTATACCAGGGAAAAGAGGGACACCAAAATTTCTGCCACACCACGTTTGTGTTTTCAGTTGACAGGATTAGTCTTCTGCCGGACCAGCCAGATAACCAACTCTCCTCTGTGGTTCCAAGGGTGTTGGGTGCAAGGCAGGGGAAGGCAGGAGGACACAGCCAAAGGAGGAGGTAGGAGCGGGACTGCCTCTTCTGACAGCAGCTTCGACTGACCCGGCTACAAGGTGAAACCACATCCCATGCTTTACACCTTCTGACACACATAAAACTGCTGCAATGGGTATTTTCCCCAGGAGCAGCAAGCCAGCTACATGCGTGGAATTTCACTTCAGAATAGATGGTAGAGTCAGTGAACAAACTGAGGAGACATACAGAGGTAGAGATGTTTTCTCAGAGTGGGATGTCTCGCTTGGACAAGAAGGCACAGTCACTGCCTACTACAAACACAGAGGCCACTGTGCTTTGTGCTGCAAGGTTTCCACTTCTTTCAGTTGTGGCTCCATTGCACCGATGCTAGAAATTCTCACACCAACGAGAATATAAAAATATAAACACACCCCCCAAATGTTGGTTTATCCAGTCTAACAGATATAGTCCCACCACAGAACATAGATCAATCTGAGAGGCAAAACTTGGTGCTTCTATTCCAGCGCTTCTCAACACGCAGGTACAGTGCCTCTTGCTTGATGTTAGGACAGTCAAATAGGTACAAAAAAAAAGCCCCCTTTGCCCATTCTGTCCTGTGCACTGCTTAGAAGGAGGACACCAACAGGACTCTTGCTCCCTGGAGAGAGGAATGGGCCAGAGACACTGAGGGACAGCTGGAGCTAAAGTCATCTCCTGTCCACAGTGAGACCCAGAGACAAATCCTCAGGCAGAAAAACCTCCATTCCTTTTAATTCCTTTACAGCATTCCTATAGGATGTCCACCGCAGCCTTAACTATGACCTTTCGCACTGTCAAACGGGTACAGAACCCTTCCCTTAAGGAAATTCCCATTTAAAGCCAAGCCAAATAATGTAACATGCAGAAAGGAATATAATTCTCTAAGGGGAAGACACTCTAACTGCACCTTGTCTACCGTGTTACAGTATCAGCTTTTGGGATGCTTGTTAGCTAAGTTGATACTTCACTTTCATGGTTCTCAACATTAATGTTTCAGGATTGTAGTATGGTGGTTGAGGCTAATTTGAGGATGTTTTTCACAGTATGGCACTGTTTGCTGTTGTGTGAAGCACTGGAATGACACATTCATATTATCGAGTCTCACCTACGTGGGGAGGTTGGGTTTTGCACCACCAATATGGAAATTATCAGAAGGAAACTTTGTTCTTCCTAGGAACCCCCCAAAATATTTCTAAGGAGCAGACAACTCCATCCTAGTTCTTCACTTGTCCCCTCCCCTGTCATCTTCCTTACTTCAGAATAGTAACTTTAGAAAAACATCACCTCCTCCCTCCCCAAACACCACACACCAATTTAAATTGTCTCATTTTAAGTTATCTTATTTGTGAATGGGTTATTTTGCTGGTGATATTATCTAGCTATTGCAGTTTTTAAACATCCAATTAAAGAGTCTGCTATTCCTGTTGCTGTGCTGAAAATTTTCCAAAATATAGTGCAATGCAAGCTCTTGAATGTCTTGCTCTAGTCAGAGCTGACGGATTTAACATGTGCTGTAGATAACCTGCATGCAGTTATGCGTGAAATCTGTTTCGCAATGAGGAGTTTCTCAGGCACGATTCTTTTCGGTGCATCTTCTGAATGAGAAATATCAAAACTAACAGCTCAGAACACTATCAAGGATTAAGAAAAAATTCTTGCAATCGTGCAAGATGGTTGTTACCTACTACTAATTTAGGAGTTTAACCACAGAAATGAAAAACTTAGTTTTAAGTCTATGAATAGTCTTATGCTATCGTCTCTGGTATCTTAATGCTGCCAAAGTTTCCAAGTGTCCCTCCACCCTGTCTACACTTTCTGCGCATTTCTCTCCATGCTAAAACCCCCCTAAAAGAGGCGTGTGGGGAAAACTGGTTGACAGGCGCATCTCACTTTGCTTGCACAGCGCTTTTACACTGTGAGCATTTAGCTAACGGAGTGGGGCACCACTCAGCTAACATGTCAGCTCATCAGACCTCTGAGGCTAGTGAACATCTACAACACTGACGTGAAAATTGCTGAACCAGGTAGGTATTCTAACAGGTATTTTGAGTCTCTCCCTTGACAGAATAGAACATCTCAACTAGTCAGTATTTGGAAATTAGAAAAGTAATTTTAGTAAAATTCTACAATATAAATAATAAAGCTTAAGTAGTGGCATATAGCAGCTAGAGATCTATCTACCTTTTAAAGTGGCTCACTTATTACTCTTAAAAGCATTTGGTGTCTTTTGACTGCAGATGCCAAAATTAGAGGAAACATTAACTACACTAGTGTAGCTCTGCCCTTCTAGAAGAGTAAAGATAAGGGTTAGAAAGTATCCACCAAAAGTCTGCGTAAGGGCTTGTCGGAGCTCAGTAACAGTGTTCCTTGGAGAGAGCTAACTTCCAAGGCAAGGAAACAGGGAAAGAGCACCGCCCCGCAAGCCCCATAAGGTCTGATATGAATGCGATAGTGTGAATGGGCCGACGGAAGCAGCAATTAGGTTGGAATCACAAGAGATCACCAGCACTTCGGGTGCCACCCGGCACTGGCTGGCACGCCGCACTGCGTCGCGTGGTCCAGCTGCTCCTCCTTGCGCAGATGCAGGTAGCTGCGCTGTCGGCTCCTCCAGGCCACCACGTCGGCGTGCTGCAGCTCTCCAGCCTGCACCTTACAACAGGTGAGGCCAGCCCATTGTCACACATATCATGGTAAAAAAAAAAAAAAAAAGGGACAATCTTTTTGCTTCAAGAAATACCACACGGTGTTGCCTACAGCAAGAATTTACCAAAAAAGCAGTTGTCTTCACAAAACTGTAAGCAAACGATGGGCAGAACTCCTCGGCTAAACCAAGTGGCTGTTTCGGTAACAGCGTCCCTGTGCCACTCAACCTCAGGAGGTCCTATACGTTGCACGACGCAGCTGTGGTACGAGCACTTTCCGCATGATGATTAGCGACAGGAATAATTAACACTTAAACTAACCCTCCCACCCCAATGCAGAGGCCGCTAGAGAACTTTCCACCAAGCTCTGTAAAAGTGAACGTTGACTTGAAAATATAACCCAAAGCATGGGTGTGGATGCCGAGGCTGCAGATGCCAGCTACAAAGCACCCCGCAATGGGAAGCTACTTACCAGTTCAGAGCAGCTCCTCAAGAGTAGCCCTTGCACGGTCACCGTGCGGGGACGCAAGCCTGACATCTCGGGGCCTCAAACTCGTCCAAGCGTCAAGCGCGGCAGGTGTCACCGAGCACCCTCTGGTGGCACCGAGCACGCAGTGCCCAAGGCTGCGAAGGTGAGGTGTAGCTCAGAGCCGCTTCGCCTCCGTGGCCAGGCGGTTGCTGCTTTCCTGATGCCTGCTTTTGGCGGCCTTTTTGCCATTCCCCACAAAGACAACTCAGCATTAACTCTAAACAATTTAAGAACGCCGAACTGTTCTTGGAGAGGTTTCAATGTTAGTTCTTACTGTTAATGGTCTATGCAACAACGTGGAGGTCCGGGTCAGTTTCTGCTTTCAAGCCCAAATCAATAGTTTTCATTATTAAACACTAGCTAGTGTTTAGGAGGTGTGCCTCCTGCCCTACCGCTTCCTTTGAAAGGCTTCTACCCATTCTAGTCTGCACTACAAAAAGCAGCTCACATTTCAGGTGCATTCTGTGTGCCAAGCCACTACCAGGCACACAGAGAAGGTAAATCTGGCTTTAAAGTTAATTGGTTTAAGAAATCCCAAGACAACAGCCTTTCCTGCAGGGCTGATTTTTGTCAAGTTCACACGGAGTGATACTCACACAACCCGCAGTGCACACACAGGCAAAGCTTTTTCTGTTTTATACTACACAGATCTATGGTGATTTATCTCCTCCACAGTAGGTAGGCTCTCTCTGGCAACTATTCCCCTCCTGAGGGAAACAACAAGAGTGCCCACCGTAACAAAACGGGCTCCTTATTTTTCAGAAGCATTTCTGGGTTGGTATCATCCTTGCTTGCAGGGACAGGCCATCTTCAGCTTCCAAGGTCAGGACAGACCAGCCACAGCGACCTGTCAGCACCAAGATCGGCAGCAAAACTTGACTCCAAAGGGTTCACCTCAGTAAAAACCCTTTTTATTTGGGCACTAGCAGCGAACGACCTTTTGCACTGGCTATTCAGGCAAGTGAGGAAGTTCAAAGAACTAAAGTCATATTAGTAAAAGAAAGCAAACAGCAATAGAGGGTGGTGAGTCTTTTTTTTTTTTCTTTTTTAATCAAACTTTCATCACTTTCAGTTTTGATGACAAGAGACAACCACCCTAAAAGCGATACCGCATTCAGAAGTTGTACCAAATTTCTCCCCTCCCCATCCCTTCCCCTCGGGGCAGCTCTTTAGACTCCACCAAACCCCCACCATGATAACAGCACGGGCGTTTTGTGGTCCAAGTGCCACGTGGCTGCCAGGTGCTTGAGAGGCCATACATGGAACGTGCTACGAGTGGGGACCGCTTTCCTAACCCAAGACACAGCAAATATCTTCACGTGGCCAGGAGCCACAGGACACGTGTAACATACCTGGAGAGCGGAGGAGGGGAGCTCCAGCAGTTCCCAGGCAGGTGAGAATCGCTCCCCAAGGATCCCACTGCTCCTTTTAATAGGCTGGGTCCCTGGGGACGTGGGCTCCAGCAGCCACTACTGGTCTCACGGCAGAGCCAGGCGCTGGGTCCCCCAGCAGCTCCTGGGCCAGCCCTGCCGTCCTCGCCAGCACTGGAGCTGCACTAGCCACACACTCCTGTGCTCTGTTCTTTCCAAGGGCAGGTCTCCAGCATGGATTTTTCAGGAGCTCTGGCAGAATCATCTGAGGTATTCCGACCATCATTTGATGCTCAGCAGCCTTTTTGAAAACTCCTAATTACAAAGGGTTAAGTCTAGGCCTAAATATACAGCAGTAACTTGCCACAGATGAAGGCGAAAAAATAGTTTCCTGTATTCCCTGGGTACCATTCAATGCTTAGTGCCTTTAGTATAGATCCACTTTGCAGACTACAGCATAAAGCAAGTTCCATAAAACAGTATGGAACTCAGCACTGACTAGTTTATCTTGTTGGGAAGCACTCCAACTAAAATAAAGGCATCAGGTTCAGCTATAATCCATCTTTGCAGGTAAGTATATTCAAGAGTTAAAAACTAATTCCCCAGGTTAGGTTAACCACCTTTCTAGTAGTCTAGCTGAACCAGCATATCCATAAACACTGTACAGTCAGTCACAACTTCACTTTAAGAGTCACAACTCGAACTCATAATAAACTTTGCCTGGAGAGAAGTACTAATTAGATACTGGTTTGTGTGCAGAGAAGGCTGTATCTTTTCACAAGAGTGTTTACAGCTTACAGCTTTAAACTCATTCTCTCATTCCTACTCTCATCTATATCCTAAGCCATAACTCACTCAATCTTGAGTACAATGTATTTTTCTCCTGCTCCAGAGTGGTGTGTTGTCCATTTCTCCCTGCCTTGGTACTCTACTATATCTATATTCTATATACTACATATATATATAGATAGATACATAGATATATATCATTTGTGTGAAATCACAGAAGAACTACACAAATGACTAGGCTATAAACCATACACTCCCTCAACAAAGTTCCCAAATGTTCTTAAACTGAGCAGCCCTGTAACTATATAAACATACAAGCAAACGCTCTTCACTTTGTGAACAGGTCTTTGATGTTGAAAAGCTGAGCTGCGGGGGGAAAAAACATGAAGAAAAAGGAAAGGCGGTAACAAAACAAAGCGTAAAAGGAGGGCTGATGTGCGCCAAGCCTGGCGCCTCACTTGCCGGAGGGTGGCAGCAGAAAGCAGCCGCTCCCAGACTCTGCTCTGCAGTTCGCAGTGTGAATCCTCATCTCCTCGAGATAACCCCTTCCCCTCTGCAGTCCGACTCATCAGCAATTTCTGTGAAATGCTACTACCAATGTTAACGTTATCAGGAAATATACTCATATAGCTATCTACAGCTAAGTAAATAAGTGTGTTGGTTCTCTATCAGCACAAAGCTGCATTTAACTCCTGACGCTCTACCCTCAAAACAGCAGCAAGGAGCCTACTCAGTGTGTTATTTCTGTCTTATAAAAATCTCTTCACTATCCCATGCATTTAGTTGCTTTCATCAATAAATGCAGCTTTTGGGGATCTTTAAGCACACTCAATCTCCCTGTGGCTGCCTGTCCTACACACCAGGATACTGCAAACCTTTATCTTCTTCCCTTCCTTTGGATTTATCCTCTGTTCTAAAACTGGTGAAGTATTTGCTCTGGACTTCTACTTGGCAATTAAAGAGTGCAAAAAGAGGGAGGGGAGGAGGGAAAGATAAAATCCACTCCACACCCCTCACTCTTCTAGCAGTCAGAAGACCTGAAGACCTGACTGAAGTTCTTCAGACACATAAATGCTCGAGACTGCTGATACACCTTGGTACCAGCAGGCAGTCCAACCACAGTTGAGATTTTTACAAGGGGGAAAAAAGGAAAGAAGTCTGAAGTGTTCCTTCACCCAGATGAAGAGGTTTCCTTTGACATACTGTTTTTTTTTTGAACTGGTAGTGAAGCAATGCAATTGGTTTTCCTGTGAAATGGCAAGCAATCATGCTGATTCTACAGGCACAAGTGTTTTGTGTTGTTTTTTAAGTCAATAATGCCAAATTTTTCTGGGCATCCTACTTTTGGTGCTTACTAGCCGCCATTAATGACACTTGCTGTTCATTAGTGGCATTTTTGTTTAGAATCTGGTTGTATCAAATCTTGTCTGTACTATTTTCTGTTTTGTAAATTCACTTTTTCAGTAATTAGCTAATTAACTGGAAAGAGAGGAAGAAGCTTTCTGGGGCAGCAGCGACAATATATTTTTCTTCATAGAAATGTTATTTCTATTTTATTTCTTAAAAATGCAAATATTAATTAGGTTAAATATAAAATCGTAACGGTTCTCATTAGTGTCAAAACACACTTGACATTAACTGCCTTTCTGGTTCCTTATTTCTAAGGTCAAGTATTTTGAAGGGTAAGATTTCAGTATTTTGGACTCTTATGAAATGAAAGTGCTTTACAAGTAATTTTGGGTTCCCCTCACAGATAAAAGTAAATTTACTTTTGGTTAAATGAGTCTATTTTGATTTGTTAACAAATTTACAACTCTTTAGCCAGGTTCCCAAGCCCTGCAGATTAACACTGGCTCAATATGACAAATTCAGGCCTTATGTCACATCCTGAGTCTCTGAACCACCACACTGGGGGCTCCTAAATCTCAACAACCCACATGTGAAAGCTAAGGGTAACTTTCGAAACTCTATATTGAAGTTGAGCACTGTATGCTAAATGAGTACCAATTTTACTAATGAAATTAGAGGCCATATTTTTGAAAGACAGAATGCAATGCATGCTCAATTTGAACTATGAGGTTCAAATACTGGCTACAGTATTTTTGCTTAGTGAACATACATAGATAAAGAACTAAGATATGTCCACACTTAGTAATCAAAACATTAAAAATAATAAATAGGATCTTTTTCACTGGGAACATCAAGGGGCGAGTGTAAACCAATAACCAGGCTTCAGGTTTTAGTGTACAAGATCTCAAATAGGGCCATTAACTTACGCCCCTGCCCTTAATTCCTGAAGGGCCTTATGTGCACTTAGTCACATAAACAAGAATTTGCAGACCATAGTGGTAAGCAATGCAGAACACAGGTGGTATTTAGGAATATTAAATACGGAAAGATCTTGTTCTTCACTCCCTCAAGGAGAACTTTAGTCCAAATACAAGACACCTAGACATCTGAACTTAAATGCCTCTTATAATCCATGTTCAGAAGTGGACATTAGTAAAGAGCTGGTCACCTCATTCTAAAAGGAGGATCTAAGCCAGATTACATATTGCCTGTTCAAGGTGTTTCTTCTTCCCTGCAGACTAATTCACACTTATAGGTCTAACCCAGATATCTAAAGTCAGAAGACTCACCAATTTTCACAATGTCATGTGTCTATATTTTGAACATAAAAAAGTCTAAATAAAGTTTTGTAGAATACTCCAAAGAAGATGCAATAGCAGCTTCTGAGAAAGACTACAGATAAAACCTATCCAGCCAAAAGCAGGACTATCTTTTTGACGTACAAAAAATTTATCTCATAATTTAGTAAAAGCACAAAGCCCGCCATAGATTAGTAGAACTTACCTTAATAACAGCTTTCTGCAGTTCTTCCTCTCATTTCATATGAGAATTCTTCATCACATAAACTAGTTTGTTTCATATTCATTACTATAGTCTAGTATACACAGATTTCTCACCAACTATTGCTATTAGAGGAATCTAATTTTCTACAGTAAGTGATGAAGTCTGTTTGACCTCCAGCGATGTACCATTTAAAAGTAATTATGTGTCTAAAACAAAAATCACCCTCCCAACCTGTATTTTGATCTCTTAGAGAAAATAAGCTATATTAATTATGAGATTTTAAGGATATAGTTAAGCTATGTATATATAGCTGCATTGAGACAAAGAATGCGATATAAGTTTGACATGCAAAATAAGGATAGGTAATTTCATTTGGAGCTTTTCATTTTTAAATTTAAAATGCTAGGATTTTCTGATTAAAAAGCTAAACAGTTTAAAAGTTTAAAATGAAAGTTTATAAAAATTAACTGGTTTAAGTGTTTACTATAAGGGGCAAAGGGCCTTAATAAGCATATATTAAGTCTATAGATCTAAAGGTCTCAGTAGAATATACAGGGAACACCTAATTGATAATTATTTCATGTGGGTAATACAACAATAAACTGAGCAATTTAGGGTAGTTTGTGCTCCCTAAACACTTTAAAACTATACTATTAAAAAAATCTTATTCTCAAATAAATCTATATTGTTTTAGATTTATATATCAGTAATTTTATGTATGAAATGTTTAATAACTAGGTAAATTTCTGAAAACAAAGTGAAAACTGTATAATACGTGGTAAAGAAAAGTGAGAGAATTGAACTTCTGAATTTACAACACCTGAAGTGAGAAAGCATTAGAAACTAGGTCATGTACATGGGAAAAGCAAAACTTCAATTGAAGCTCCATCACTGCACTATGAAACTACTCATCTGGAATCAATGAAAAACATGTCATTAGCAGAAAGGGTTGTTCAGACTACAAAGCACCATTTACTTACCTTTACATGAGTTACAAGGATGCTATTTCAAAACCTGCAAAAATATGCAAGGCAATATATCTGCCTAATACTAGGCAGATTAAGATGTGTCCTTCTTTGTGTGGATAATGTGTGGAGTATGAACATATACAAATAGAAAGAAAAAAAAATAAAGGCACTGCCTCCCCCCCAACTTTAAAGAATGGTCCTTAAATTATCCCACGGTAAGGAAGAAAAGCAGCAGGAAGAACTTGATACACTTGACAGTTAAAAGCTGTTTGCAGAAGTGTAAAGTATTGTTGGATACCACACTGAAGATTTCCTTCTCAGCACTAGCAATGAAAATGCAAGACCTGAGAGGCAGATGCCAAATCTAAATTACAAAAATACAATTCAGATTAGTACAATCAATTGCTGATACAAGGTGCACTCTGTGCAACCTTTTTGTTAAGCTTAACACAAGTGTATCGATACTCACCTTTTCTAAATCAGTAACAGTTGTTGCCTTTGTAGGAAAAAAATTAAAGCTTAAATCAGGACCTTTGCATCTAGAAATCAGCGAGGTAGATTGACAGGCTCTAGCTAAATCTTAGAACTATCATGTAAAACCAATAAAACTTCGAAAAGTGTCTCCCATTTGTGTGCATCTGTATGTATGAATCTTTGAAGGTGGAGATAGGAAGCTTGGTGCCATTTAGGGAAAAAAACAAACCTAAACTCCCTAGGTCTTGCAGAGCCAAGAATGGATGGGTATTCAAAGAAAATGTAAATGATTATTCAGGAATATCCCTATGCGATACATACATTTGAACAACAGTGAAGATGAAATGGCAGCAGTCTTTTCTGGCTTTACTGCATTGTAATTATGATCGCTTGCCCAGGATGGCGTGCAGTTTTCTGATGCTGGCTCTTTAGCAACAGGTTGAGGATTTGCCTCAGTCTTGACCGTTGTCAGAATAGTCTTCTTCACGTTCCCCTCTTTTTTCTCAGGAAGTGGTCTCTTCGGGATCAAGAGAGGCTTAGTGCTTGCCTGCATAGTTAAAAGAAGCTTAATTAATAATACTCAACATAAACATATTTTTACAGATACAGGCATATGTAAATAAATCTAGTTTACAGGAAGTTGATAAACATACTTGAAATCATGTAATTTCAAATTTAATCTCTAAAGCTCAAATAATACATTGCAACTTCCTAATGATAGTATGGTAAGGAAATCCTCTCAATACAAGTGTATTTATCAAGGTTTTTTGTTTGTTTGAAAAACTATTTTTCAGTTGTTTCAAAAGCAGAAGCTGAAGAACAAAAGGATTTTTTTTTATTTAGTTGCAATCTTTTTGCTTCTCCAAATGTATACATGATGTAATGATGTATTAATTCACAAGAATTCCTAATTATGACTAAAAAAAATCCAAAAAAGAGTATGCTGCTATGCAGAAAATCCTTCCAGAAACTCATCTGTATTTAGGACCAATTAAAAAAAATGAAATGACATGACAAAGTGTCATAAAGGAAAACATTTTATACTCAAAAGAATTAAGTATGTTCTTAATATGAGAAGAAAGGGAAAAATAGCACAATCTGATGCAGAATTTTGTCATTTTATTTCTGTCTCAAAAACAAGGGCACAGGAACGAGTCCCCTGTCCTTCAGGATAACTATGTCTGTAAAACTGCTCAGAATTAAGAGCTCAGACTTACCTGTGGTTGAGATTTTGGCACAGCAGGTTTTTCCGATTTTGGTTTGATCTTCTCCTTAAGTTTTGGTTTTGCATCTTTGCCTGAACTTAGAAATTTCATAGTGGCTGCAGCATGTTTGAGAATGCAGTCATTGCTGCAATACACAGAATCAGGCTGAGCCACATTAAAGCAGCCAGGACCTATGCACTTTGATGCACCAGGAGCTTCAGGTACCTGAAGATGGAAGAAGAACGAGTTCGAACTTCAAACAGAACAAAAAAAATTGCATCTCTACAGTAAGAAGCTTTTAGGTATCATATGGACAGACTACAGCTGTGACTGACACGAGCAACTGGTAGTTTTAAAACAATTTTCCATCTTGAGATGCCAGAAACAGCTACTTATAACCAACCCATACAAATTTAAGGATTTCAGTCTTGCCACACAAAGACAAAAAATGTTTTTAGAGTGCCTTTGTACTCTAAAACGGATGGTCTGCTGGCAGTGAATTAAAGGAGGCTAGTTTCCTAAACTTTCAACACGTACAAGCACACAGGTGCATTATTTTGGTGCTCTGCCCCAAACCTATAATATTTATTATAGGTTGAACAAGAAGTTCAAGGAGTCCTCTTAAAGTGCTCTGAACACTGGTGTAAGAGAACACACTGACAGAGGGAACTTAAGTGATAAGCTGAGTATTCAGACTCTTTCAGTCAGGGTAACTTGAGTATTTTCAACATGCTAAATACCAATGATCTTTTTGCCCAGAAGGGGTGATTATGCACAGATTAAGTGATGCTTGTTTAAAAAAGCTGTAGAAGGATCTTTTCTGAAATGTGAGACAGCATGGACTAAAATGCAGACTTGATGGTTCAGTTCTCCCCCAAATTACTGTCATTTGTCAGATACAAGGAGAGTTGTTTTATAATTTTACCCAATGCCAAAAGATTCATTTAAAATGCAAGTAATACTCTCTTAAGAGGTGATGAGTTAATTGAAGATAATTACATGTTTTTCTTTTACTAAAGGAAAGATGCCAACCACATTCAAGTAACATGTTTAAATGTTGACATCAGAGAGGACTTGGAGATATTCAGGAGCATGACTTAAAATTAATACTAACACTACAAGTGAACTGCAGATTAAATTCAACAGAAAAATTGGAGGTATGAAAAGGGTACACAACAGTTGCCTTGGAAACTAGGTTTGACTTTGAGAAGTTTTTCTTAAATCTCTAACTTAGTATAGTAATTACTCATGTATTAAGCTCATTTAATGTCCTGATTTACATGGTCAGCACACTTACCTTACTGATACAGATAGCCTTGGAATTTAAGTAAACTTTTTTAAAGATACTTGTTATTTGATGTTAGTAAAAAATACACTACACTAATAGAAAAAAATCTCCAAGCAGCAGCTTATGCTCAAACTTGCAAGGCTGACTCTTGTGCTGATTCCAAAGTTTAAAACCTGGGCACTAATAAACAATTAATGAACAAAAATATGAAGAGCTGCAGCATCCTGATGGCAAATTTGCAAACTACAGTGTTCAAGACATACTAAATGATCAGCATTACTACAGTAACTTTAACAGTAAAGTCAATCACTGTGGTATAAAGTTTTTAAACCTGTACACATTCAACTGAAGAGTTTTTCTGCCTGTATTTTCTATCAGGCATAAAATTGATATTGCAGATGTTGCAGAATATAAGCTTCTTCTACACTCAGTGCCAGAAGTGGCAGCAATTTGAAAGAAACATTTTAATGCTATTGCTTCACAAGGCATTTAAAAAAAACTCTCTATTTTAAGAAATTGAAGGAGCATCGAGACAAAATTTAGAACTTCAAAGACAAGGAAGGACAAGAGGTTGCAACAAGGGCTGGAATTAATTTCAGCATAGCCATTCACCAATACCAAGTGAAAAATGTCACTGTCATTGAATGTGTCTTTTTTTTTTTTTAAGCAAGAATAAACCAGTCCAAAATTCTAAGTATGTAATGGAAAGATTTCCAAAGTAGTAAATATAGGTAGTAGGACATTTCCTTCTAACACATACAACCTGTAAACCCCTGTAAACCCCTTTTTCATTTCAAAATGAAACTCAGTTTTAGCTAGCTACTGCCTTGAAAAACCTACAAATAAACCTCTGTGAGATTATTATACTTAATGACTGTTGAACTTCATTTTTAGTTTTAATAAAGAAACACGAGAGGCCTACAGAAATAAGTAACCAATTTGCTCAAATATAAACAAAGTATAAGTAGGAATTAAAAATACTTACAGGTTGAAATATCTTGAGTTTCTTCTTCCCACTTGGATTTGCAGCTTTTTCAATCCTACCCTTGATTCCTTGGTCCTCAACAGACTTTTGTTCAACTGTTCCTATGCTTGTGAATTCTGTGCCATCCACATTTACTTGCCTTTCTTTAGCCTCCTGTTGGTCTGTTTCTGAAACAGTCTCATCCTGTCCCTGCAGAATGGTGCAGTTTGGACAAATATAGTCCTCACCATTCCTTTCCAAAAGCCGCCCTCGAGCCTCAGAAATACCCACACAGTCACCATGAAACCACTCCTCACATCTATCACAACAAATCATAAACCTGAAAAACACAAGGAGTAAAACATTAGGAAATGAAAAACAATTAAAACTCAACAGATTTTTCATGTAGACCTTAAATACTATGTCAATATATAAATATGCCCTTAGTTCAATGTTCATTACTGTATTCATTAATTTCTCTTCTCATCTCCTCCTTTTTAAATATTTGTTGTATAACAAAATAAACAATCCCCCCACACACACACACACAACTTTAAATAAATGTAAATTTATCAACTCATTTAGACACATTCAAAAGGTAAACTTTAGCAACTAGTTTGCTTCTGTCACAGAAAAAGCATTGGTGTTTTAGTTAAGTTCTCCCCACCTGTTATTATGAGGTTGGCGACAAATACAGTAGAGAGTACTGGGGTCATAAATCTCAGATTCAGGCTTGCTTTTGGGGAACTCTTCAGGTTCTTCACTTGCAATCCCTTTTGCTCCAAGGGCAGGTTTTATGTCTTCAGCCTGAAGATCTTCAGAGTGCTCCTCTGACACAACCACCTGACTGGCAACCTCAGGGCTGTCTGCAGTTTCAGGCTCTTGTTTGACAGGCAGTTCAGTCTTTACTTCTTCTTCAGCCTGGTTATCAGCTGTTTCTGAAGGATCCTGTTCTGTGTTTTTCTTCCGCAGACGGTTCTGTATTTCTTTTAATGTCAGTTGCACAGGTTTTTTGTCAACCTGTTTCTTCCTTAACCGATTCTGCAGTTCCTTCAGTGTCAACCCATCACTATCACTTCCAGAAGAATCCTCCTCCTCCTCCTCCTCTTCCTCTTCATCCTCCTCCTCCTCCTCCTCCTCTTTTGTACGTCTTCTTTTAGAGGCTTTCCGATCCTTACAGCTCCTAGTACTACTGCGAGTGTTGGGTTTTGTATCTGGAGCACTCTCTACACTACCTTCAGAGGCAGTTTCAGCATCTGTAGCTGGACAGGATGCTGCTTCACTTGAATCTTCCAAAGCAGTAGGAACATTCCTCCTCCCTCTACGTCTTACTGTGGTAAGAAATTCTTCCACTCTTTCTGTTCGCTTGGGTTGCCGTCCGCTGCGCCTGAGGTTTAAGCCTTGTTGTGGCTGCTGTTCACTAGAGTCCATGTCAAGGTCTCCTGTACCTTCTCGCTTAGCAATCGTAGTTCTTCGAAAACCCCAGGTTTTCCTGAACTCTTTACTTGTAGGTTTGACAGTTTTTTGTTCCTCCTCGTTACTTTGCTCGCCCTTGTCATCCAAAACTGACGCTAAAAACAAGAGAATACTTGTTAAACCGGTACTGAGGGAAAATGATTTTCTAGAACTTTCTGGTTTTGGTTTTGTTTAGTTTTTTAAATTCAGTATTTTAAAACCAGACATTTAAACATAATTTCTGCTCAATTTAAAAGGAAGAAATCTTACCAGGGGAATTATTTTCCATGTTGTCAGTATTATTTTCAGATTCTAACGGCACAGGTTGTGAACTCACAACTTCCTCCATAGTTTGGACACCACTGTCCCCACCCTGAAAAACTGAAGACAAACACAAGGTTCAAAGCTTAACATTCAACAAGATCTGTAACCCAAACAATTATTAAATATTCAGTTATAATCTCAGTTATTGTAACAAAGAGTACACAGAATAGCGATTTTCAAGCCACTAATGGTCACTGAGTAACAATATAAAGATCACCGAATTAAATGAAGCACAAAGCAGAAACATAGGGCTGTGGATACTATTCTGGCATATTAATATTTAAAGAAATATAACTTAATTTGTGCTAGAAAAGTCTGCTTATGATCTGCAGCAGGATAAAATATGAAGTAGAAACAATAGTAATCATTAAAAAGCTACTGCTGTTTAAATTATACAGGACAGAATGGAGAAATGAGTCTTTTGATGTTAAAAAAAATGTCAAAAAAACAAAAAAAGCAGTCTTTCATCAACAGTAGAACAGACTCAAAGACTGCAGTATATACCTTCCCTTCAAAGTTCTCACATCTTTTAGCAAGTTTCATTGGATAGGAATAATACAAAACAGAATAAAATCAAAATTTTTGCAGTCATATTCCTAAAGAATTTTTTTTAAAAGTCTGTATTGAATGGTACCACAGAAAGGCTGCTCCTTGATACGGTTATTTACAAAGAGGTTCTCAACCCACGTAATTTAACTAAAAATAACATACAAAAGAGAATTAATTTAAAAACTTACAACTATCACAGAAAGCACCATAGAAAAACAAAAATAAGAAAAAAGAAAAAATGAGCTAAGCTAACAACTGGGACTACAGTTTTCAAGTCTTTCTCAGCGATCTAGTAGACTCTTACTTGGAAAGACAGAAAGCAAATAACACAAATATAAAATCAAAGACCGGACTCTAAGCAATTCAAATATAAACTTGCTCGTGCAAATATTAAAGTTAGTATTGCATCACATACACTAAAGAGGAGCTGCACACAATGTAAACATGCTAAGAGGACATAGTAACTACGCTTGACATTTTGGATTACAATTACATTGCTCAGGTACTGCAGTAGGCAGTGATAAGCACACACCTGAATGAATTGGTAACCAAAACCAGTATTTTAGAAACACCAACACCCCCAGCCCCTCCACTCCCCAACATACAGCCTCCTGGCTCAAGGTCGGCATCAACGAGCTCAAGCAGAATGTTTACAGAGCTCCTCGGTAACAGTAACTGCTGAGAGAATTCAAAAGATACCTCTAAAAGCTGTTTGTATTACAGCAACAGGAAGCTTCCGAGGAACATCCTTGAGCAAACCTTTTTCTTTCCAATGTTTTTATGCTTTTAAATCTTGCAGCTTATACTGGTTACAAATGGCTATTTCAAATACTCTATCTGCTAATTTACCTTTTTGACACACCAAACACAAGCCCTCTATAGGGAAAACAGTAATATAAATCCAGATACTATGAAAACAATTAAAATCAACAGCATAAATTTTCAAGTTCTCTAAAACTGAAGCACTTAAACCATTTTCCAGGAAACAACTTGAGTATTACAAATTATTTTGTAAAGACAAGAGACCCCAGGACAGTAACTGATTAATTTAAGCACTACAGCAGGACTCAAAAGTAAATTTTAAGCCTGTAGTACAATGATAAAAAGCTGAATCCACTTCTGTGGAACATGAAATGCCATTAAATTCTCAAAAAGTCACTACCATAATGGCATTGGACTGAACTGCATATTGTTTAAAGAAGGCAACTGAAACTATGATCATACAAAAAAGCTACATTGTAAGCAAGGATAGAACAAGTAAAAACAAGAACAAAGTCACATCTTTGTTTACCTTGGAAAATGAACACTAAAAGTTACAGCATAACTTTTAGGAGGGGAATCCAAATTCTGAGATTTAAGTTCCAGATAAAATGTAAAAAAAAATAAGAAGTGTCTCCAATGGCCTCTATATGCTTTACCTGTCACAGCATTAGAGGTTCGCGTGGTTTCTCCTTGCAGATCTGACTGAAAGGGAGAGCCAGAGGAGGGCAGCAAAGGATCAGACTCATTCAGCATTATCCTTCCAGCACTTGCTGAATTCTCTGATTCAGAAGTGCCAGACTGGTTCTGTTGACAACTCAGAGACTCAAACTCTCCCTTTTCTGCTGGTTTCTGAAAAGAAAAAAAAAATGTATTTATAGACTTAGCTACCATTGTATAACTTAATTTGGCTTATTTGTTCTCTATCAACATTCATATTTTGCCCATTTTGATAGTTTCCTGCTTTCAAAAAGAAACTGAAAGAAGAATGAATAACATGAGGCACCACGGATCAGTGGCTGAATCCTTCAACTATAAACAAAATATGACAGCACTCAATTTCTCTAGAGCTCATCATGATTTTCAGAACAGTAACAAACTGTACTCAACAAACCTATTTCAACTCACTCAAAAAGTGTTTTTGTACTCAAAAACATTGAGAGACTTGAATTTAACACAAGTGTATGTATTGTGCAATAAAAGTACAGAAATGCTTTTAAAACCACATCAGAATATCCTGGTTTACCATAAGGATTATTTACCAGTCTGCACTAAATTTCACCCCTGAAGATGTCTACAGTTTTGGCAATTTAAATCTAGCTGGCTACTCAGTGGTGTTGAAAGGCAGAGCTTCAGAACTGAGGAATGCTCCTTATCATCATTTCCTTCACTAAAACAGTTTGCAATCTAGCAAGTTTCAGAAGCTTTGTTTCAAGGACACCACAAGACACGCTTTCACAATAACTATATATTCCCCCAAGAATTAACCATTCCAACGTAATTCAGAAACAAGGAGTTCATTTTAAGCCTCTGAATGAGATTTAACTGTTTGGTGCGACACAGAGAATGACAAATTCAAACATGAACATCAATTGCTTGCTTCTCAGCTCTTATGAGCTTGAAAATTAGTAGGAAATGCCTGCATTTAACCTAAAAAAAATCTGCCAAGAACACGAAACTTGTAAAGAAAAGGATGACTAGCTGGACAGGATAGGAAGAATCACTTTTAAACTGGCCTATAAAATAAATCAGTGAAAAGAAAAGTGCAGCAGTATTGGAACAACACAAACAGCCACTCAGGATTTTGCAATTAAGGACGCAGGGGAACTGCTATACTGGATACAGAAAATCATTACAACATGAGTAATAATTTATATTCCACATGGGGAAAGTCAAATTAAAGAACAATTAATATTAAACTACACAGACATCTTGCACCATTTTTACTATTTTTTAGTGTTCTCCAGGGCCATGTTACTGTCCCAAATATGGGAAGGTAAAGGGGGAAAATATCAATTCCTCCCCAAACTGGAATGCCATCAGTGGATCACTTCATTACTTCTCCAAAAAAAAAAAAATCCAAAATTTGCATGACTGTGGAAAAGAAGAAATAGGGGGGAAAAATGCATAGCTCTACATTTTCAGCCTTCTCTATGATCTCTGATGGAAGGCGGGGGGAATATTACACAGTAAAGAACAATCTGATTCAAAAAACACCTAAGCACTACATCTCATGGCATTGAATACCTGCACTAATATGTATTTTGCTCCATTGTCTGAATCAGTGATTCTATCCAAGGAGTCAGTCCTTGATGGCTGAGGACAGTCCAAGTTTAAAGTGCCTTCTTCCACGATGTTGCTCTGTAATAACCTTTCAATCTCCCTGTTCAGAATCTCCAATTGATCACACATCATGCAATTTTTAAATGATACGCCTAAAGGAAGAGGGAAAGTCAGCTAATCACTTCTTGTTCAATTCTAACAGTAAACCATGAAAACAGATTCTTGAACAAGCAAAGGCGTATCCAAATCACCTATTTGAATAAATTAGCCAGTAAAACACAAAAAAACCCTCTTTGTATTGCAAAAATAGGTTTCTGTGTGCCTCAACCCAAGGCATGTGTGCAACATGCTCTTTACATTTGTATTTGAGGCATAGAGCTAATATCACTAAAACATTCCAAAAATGTAATCAGAACTTTTTCTTCTTAGCAGACATTCTGGTTACTTGCGTATAATGCATTTTAATCTACTACAGTCATACCCCACCCAGTGGCAAGAATGCACAGTGCACTTTGGATATAAATAACAATCAAAAACAACAAGAAATTGATTCAACCATCATGTCTTTTTTTTGTATTAACAGTCATTGCCTTATCGTTAACAACGTCAGAGAGAGTTCATAAGTGTGATGTCAAATCATTTCTAACTGGCTATTCTTTTTCAAGACATTCTGTATTTTCTCCTCTTTTAGGATTTGGCTCAAGTGCTTTGTTTCCCCAGAACAAATTACGTAGCTGAATGCAACTTTAAATTAAACTCCAGAAGCTATCAATGCAAATTATGCATCAGAGAAAAACACAAAACCATCAGTAACAATGTATATTAAATCCTGATCACAGGCAAGATTTTCAACTAAAGAGAAAAATATATTTAACAAAAAAAGATATCATCAAATTATAAAGACTGTGACACATGCCTTTAATTTCACAATTAGGTCACGTATTCTCAAGCAGTAAGAAACATAAAACACAGGGCTGCACATTCTGCAAGACCACAGAGACTATCACTAAAATTCATCATCCCTGAAGATTCTCTAACTACTAAATACTACGGGCACGACCTTCATTGTGCGTGGCCTCAAGAAATTCTACAGTAATAATCAATAACCAACGTAACAGGAGTCACAAGAGATATGTCCGAATTTCTATCTTCTGCTACTGCAATACCTCCTGCTCACAAACGCGTAATACTAAAACTCTATTCTCCACACACCTTTGATAATCAACATTGAACAAAATGGAAATTCTGTAACATATCTTCCTTTCTGTAAACACGTTATTCACTCATATTCAAACAAAACCTTCTCAAGCACATGCAACTTTTCTGCCATTTTACCAAGTTACTTATGTCTTCAAACCAGTAACCTTACTTGTATTGTTCTCAAGTTTGCCCTAAAGGGATAATGCACTCTACTGGTCCACCTAATACACATAGATTTTATCTTTTTACAGGTTAAAATTCTAAATGAATTATGGCTTTCCTGTACAAGCTAACTGGGAAGATTTCACTCTAAAAGTTTTGAAAATGCCTTACTAATAACAAACTTCAACTAAGCATACACAAAAAAAAAATCTCCTTAGTCTCAGTACTTGGATGCAGGCAAAACTGCAATATAAAATTCAAGGTAAATTCTTGAAACTCAGTTTAGATATTTCTTGAGAAATCTATAGGAAACACTAGCAATAGTTATCTTCTCACTAATATTCATCTGTTAACAACATTCGGAGGAGAAACATGCTGCACATTATCCCAGGTTGTTGGATGACAACACTTCAGTGCACAGCAGATCTGCTGTACTCTGCACAAGTCCCTGTACCATATACTTACCAAGTTATATAAGCATCTTCCATGAATATTTCAGTCAAAAATGACTAATATCAGGCACCTACTAGTTATCACATCTTCATACTTGCCCCAAGAACTCTATAAAAAGATGTATTTGCTTCTGAAAGAAGCAAGAATCTGTATCCAGGGCTACAAATGCATCAAAGAGAACAAGTTTCATCTCCCACTTAAGACTTGTGACAGGCCCTAGTTGCTGCTCAAACTGATTCATTCTGTCATGTTACCTAAGGAAGGAGGTTTACATCTCCTGTAACAGAGAAAAAAGGGCTTCCTCTTTAAACAATCCTCATGCCAAACCTTCAAGCTAATGTTTTATACACAATCAATTATGAGGGCCCCAAAATGGGACAGAGATCTTGAAAAATCACAAGGTTCAATATAAAATTTCATATATTCCCCCAAACCAGCATTAATGAGAAGACAGAAGCGTACTGGCACCTGTAAAGAAATCCAAAGAAAAATAACGGTCTTGCACCTTCTAGTCATTAAAAGGAGGTATTACTAAGTGACAAGTTTCAGTTCTACGCCCTCATCAACTCTAATCTGTGCCAAGATTTAAGATATTAGTTCCTATCAGAATGATGTGTAGCTAGCCTTTAGTTATACTTCTCCAAGAGGTTACTCAGAAAATATTGTTTGAGATGCAAGGTATTCGGCTAAAACCAAAGCACCAAAATATCTAGGAGAAGCATCAAATATTTAAAAAAACTGCAGGATGTTTCAACTAGCACAGAAAGCATGCTTTCTGGAATGGTGCAATGGCGACTATTTACAACTGATACTGCATGCTCACTTTAACCCTGTTAAGTATTGATATACCAGTATCATGTAAGAATTTCTGACTGGCTCAAAACACAACATTTCTGATGTGAATAAAAGAAATGGAGCGCCATTAACTAAACAGTCAGAAGACTGATTGCGTGTAAAATGGCTATAGACCTACTTGTCAAAGACGAGGTCTGAAAAGAATCCATACTGCTTCTATGGAGCAGCAACAAAATTAACCCCTTGCATCTTCAAATATCAGAAAAGCAGCTCAAAGGAACCAGGGGGCAAAGCCTTTTTTGCACATAAATAATTTTATTCAAACCGTAGGCAAAGGCACAAAGAAATAAAGAATAGCACTAAAAAGGTTTTGCACTAAGAACTGTGTAATGACTGGAAAAAAAACATTTCAGTGCAATTGTCTCCATTGGCTCTTCCCAGAAAGGGCTACCTAAGCAAGAAGCAACAGAAAGTTGCATAAAAAAGCTTAACTTCCTAACATGTCTCTGAGGAAAGCCCATGTTGTCCAAGTCTGTCTTAAATCTATCAGAGAGCCCCTGGTATTCATAGGCGTTTATCAACATAAAGCACAGACTTGACAGAATAACCATATCTGCACTAAAAATGCTCTGCTGGTATAGCTCAATAGTTCCTCCTATAGGTACAAATAGATACAGTGGTTATTTTCATTTAAAATGTATCCACTGCTTATTGATTTAAGTATCTTTTTACAAGGAAGCTACCTTTCCAAAACTTATGAAATAGAAACATTGATTTGGAGAAAAGTAATGAGGGTTGAAGAATGAGAGAGTCAGCAAGGCTTGAGTCCTGGTTTGGGGAGATGTATGAAAACTAACGTGAGCCCCACATCCCCAAATGCTAGTTCAGTATCTCAGAATTTGACTATTGTAGATGAGCCACAGTTCAGGATCAGAAGTCCAGGCATCCTTAAAAATTACAAACATTTTAGGCAAACCAGGGCTCACTAGTACCTTTCTATTGTCAGACACCCCTGAAAACTCAAGAGATCATGTCAACAAAATTTTGTGGCTCTCAGATTTTTTGACTTTGAATGCTTTGATTTTTTCAATGCTATTTTGCTTGGTGCTGAAGAATTATTTTAGGTGTCCAGTATATAGTGCAAAACACTTATCCCATATCAGTACAGGACAGTCTGATAAGTACACAATGAAAATACTAAGTACTAAACAGTGGCAGTGCTTGTATCAGTCACCTAATAAGATTAAAAACACAAACATTACCTAGGCTTTTTATATTTTCCCAAGATGCAGGAAAAAAAAAAAAAACAGTAGTCAGGCTGTTTTCACTTACCTTTCATTGGCTCTAAAGGGCCACTGCCACGGTCTCACATGATGGATTAACTGAGCACACGCAGGACTGCAATCCTGCACATCTGCAGCTAATCTGAGACCCTCTGGAAGAGCTGCATTTAATGGGTATGCAGAAAACCAAGTAACTGTGCACACACGGTGGACTTTGGCACACAGCAACAGACAGAAAAGACAACAACCCCACAGCATGACACAACTAATCCAAACAAAAAAGCAAACGGTGGCTTCCTAACTGACACAGCACAAAATAAACATGCTCTAAGGTTTATTTTGATGTCTTTCAGACTAGAAAATAATTTTCCCAAGCTAAATATACATATATATATATAAATCTGATATCCGCTTGTGCCATACAGGATTAGAACCATCCGTTAAAGAAAAATAAAACAAATAATAAAAAAGGACTACTCAATTGCTAGTGCAGCTGAATGAACAGCACGAATCTGAACAAGCAACAAAAAAAATCTGCTTCTTCAAACTGAAGTTTCTGTAGCTAAAAATCATCTAAAGGGCAGTTTGTTATATAAGTATTCATGACACTTTAGCAAGCAAACCAAAAACCTAGCAAATATGAAACTTTACTATTTAGCAGACAAGACCATGGTCATGTCTGCACTACAGATTTGCATTGCCACAACTGCACAAGTCGGGAACATGAAAGGGCTCAGTCCCTGCTCAACACAGCAGGGCTGCCACGAGCTGCTTGCACAGAGAGGATGATACCAGCAGAGCTGCACTTTTACCTGTAGGATTCACCCCAGCTACAGGAGAGGGCACTGGGTGTCACAAGAGCAGCTCAAGGTTGTTTTTATCAGTGTAACTGCATTAATGCACTAGCACAAGACCTTCCAAGTTGAGCAGCAGTTTGTATCACAAGGAAGTAAAAATGCGAAACTTCACTGTTCTTTCATTCAAAGAATTTAAATGTGCATATGTGAAAGATTTTAGCATTTAGCAACAAGGCTATGTCAGTTGACAGCTGGAGAAAGAACTAACAACTACACAGACAAAACTTTCATAAATGCCAAACCTAAACATAAGACACTCTCACAAACTGCACATCCCCCAAACCGTAGGCCCATAATCAAGTTTGATGAACAAATTCAATTGACTGTTTCCTACATATAAGCAGACACTAACTTACTTTTAAATGAAAGAACACAAATAGCATTAAATACATTACATTAGCATTTTCTAATCCAGAGCTTCACTGTAACTTAAAAGACTACATACTGTCCTAGTACTAGACTGACAATTGGCTTTTTCCACGCTTTCTATGCAATATTTTCTGAAGCCTACTTTTTTTTTTTTTTTTTTAAGTTTTTTTTCAGTTTTCCTTATGCTCTTCAAGTTCAAACAGCAAGAGCAAGGAAAAGTTGGTAAACAGATTCTGCTCATGAAAGAGTTCTGCAGCATCACAGTGCAGATGGCTCTGCCTTTTTTTTCCCCTCCATTTTATATAATTAAAAAAAGCAAAAAAAAGGAGGCCTTCCAAGGCCAGAAATCCTGAAGAACTTAACCCTCACTGCATATGTAACCTTCTAAAGGTTCCAGCGCATGCAAATTTTACAAGTCATGGCTTCTAGTTTAAACAGAAATATCAAATTTCTGTTTAAATTTGCCACTGGATATTGGATATACAGTATTCAAAACACAATAACCTTTTATCGTATTTTTGCCATTGTTTTGAACACATTACAAAATAAATACTGCTTATCAGCCTAATGTCCATTTATCTGCTACTGAATCTAACCTCTTTAGCAGCCCTAAATATATTTTCAGAAACTGAAAATCAGACATTTTCCCAGTGAACTATCATGGACCTCTGTTCTTTATCATGATTGTTAGGAACCTTCCGCTTTTAAGTGAGACAGTAACTGTTTATCAGGTTTACAGTTAACAAGTTAAATATTACAAACATATCAAACATTCATAACTTGTTACACATATAAGATTACAATCCTAGAACTATTAAATTTCAGTTTGGATAGTTACACTGTACCTAACTCTTCCCCAGCTCTTGCCCACAATACTAATAAGGTTGTGCAAGCTTTTGTCAAGTTAACACTATTGCAATACACAAAGCAATTGTATCTATCCTAAAAAAAAAGTCTTATTTTTAAAATATAGTATTTATAATAGTTACATATAAACATTATATGTGTATTTTATATAAAACTCAGATTTACATTGTACTCCAAATAGCTAATACAATCCTACTGTCAGAAGTGAACCCAGAACATGAACTTGATTTCGATTTCTGACCCTGTCAGCAAATCTGTTCAAAAAAAAATCCTCTACTTTTCCACATATGATTTTTCACTTATTTTGTTTGCAAAGGTAAGGTATTAAAAACTGAAATCAGTTATCAGGTCTGTACTTAACCCATCAAGAAAGTTTCATAAAATGAACTAAAAAAAAGTTTATTTAGCAAAAAATAACTGATTTTGGCATTGCAAATGGAGGAAACAAGTCCAACAATTTGGACTTACTATGAAGACATATATAATATTCATTAAATATCTTTTGTCATAGCTCCCCCACTGGAAAATTAAAGTACTTCTGAACTTCAAAATCCACCAATGCTATTGAGTTAACTATCATTAGTATCTGTGAAGTATTCAGTTATTTTAGAAGCTGTTTTAAATAAAAACACAATACTGATATAAGCCTTAAAATGCAACTAACAGTGGTCTTAAGGTTCAACTAAGACTGAGGCTCTATAGCCCACAAAGAAACTTTAAAAGTTGCATAAAAAGTTAAAATAACCTTGCTTATGTTATAATTGTCTCCTTCTTGTCACTGTGTTATAGCACTACAGGAGACACCTGGCAGAAGGTGTATCACAATGCAGAACCAGCAGAGACAGATACCAGGGAAACAGAAACCATCTGCTCTTAACGACTAAAACCCCTTCATTTCCCTTTCACTTTCATTAAGTTTTATAAATGAATCACAGATATGAAAATGTCTGTAATCTTGACCTTTCCTCTCTCTGCCTAACACAACCAAAATTTCAGATTGCATAAATTTAAGACAATGATGGTTTTTAACTGAATATAAATAATATAATCCACTTCTAGATAACCTTAATAGTCAGGTAGGATTATGTACAGCAAACGGTATCTGGTGATGAGTCCACTAGAAAATATTTATTCAATTTTATTTACTACTTTGGCCTTTTATAGTTCTATTAGCAATGTTTCCAGGAGTTCTAAAGCTTGTTTTTCTTAAGCATAAATGACAACACATCTCAGTTATATGAAAAGCAGCATTTGAATAGTTTGTGCACTAAACATATTTGAATATTTTTAAAACTACATTTTTAATGCTGTACATAAAGTCAGACCAAAACAAAATCATCTCCATGCTATTAGAAATGAACTAACTAGAATCTCCCTTAATTTGGTTTAAAAAGGGGAGCCAGAACTCTTGGGGAAAAAAATATATGTTTTTTTAAGCTTTAGTCTTCAAATCAACAAACCAGTGGAGCCACGCAGTCTCAAAGCAGGTTGAAGAATAACATGATCATTTATTCTTCTACCAAAGTGCATTTAAAAAAGCTTTGAGTGCAATGTGTTTCTGGAACTGTCAAGGGAAAAAAATTACACATACATGCACACATACACAAAAACTTAAAGTCTAACGATGAAAAGCTATTTGCAGCACACTTCTACGTTTATTCCTAAAGAAAGCTCCAAATGTCAAAGAACAGTAACGAGCAGCTGGCATACACATAAATGGAGCATGACCCAAAATATCTATTACAATTAACACTGTATATGCTACACTTGTACAGTAACTGAGCATGATCTGTTTTCACTGAGCAGCAATTTTATTGTTCAAAAGTGCTGGTGAGTCTGTTTCTAGAAATATCAGCAGAACAAGCTTAAAGTTAAATCAGTTCAAATCACCACTTTTAAGAAAACTGTGCATAATATAGAAATAGAAAATAGTAAATGTGAAGATTTCTCCAAAAAAAAGCAAAATATAGTTGAAAAATCAGTCATCAAAATTTACTTGAACAAGCTGTGTTGACTGAGTATTCAAAAGAGCTGCTTTTGCAAAAATATCTAAAATAGATCAACCAGCAAAAACACAAACCAGGAAAACAAGGAATTGGATATTTACACTCTTTTAAGTTATTTAAAAGGAGTCAGCAATTTTGCCCCCTGGAGTTCCTAGAAAAAGGAAAACATGAAAGCCCATGCAAGATAAACAAGAGGTTACACTGTTTTAAACTACAGTAAGCTACATGCAAGCATCATGAAAAGAATGTGTATATATAAATATTTTGTAACACATTGAAATGATTTATGGTCCTTCCACAATTAAAAATGACAAATTGTATTATACTACAGGATTTTCTTCACCTGTCACTGACATAGATATATTTTTGGGGTGCATAAGGTGAAAACTACTTGAACTGTCTGAAAGAGAATTTGATCACCATAAAAAGAATAACTTTTGCAAGCAAACAAACAGCAAACAGGTTGACCATCACCTCCATGAGACAACATTTAAGCACATTAGTGCAAAAAGGAAGGAGAGGAGGAAAAAATTTACTGACTGACGGCGTTATTTAATATTTAGAGCCAGACAACAAAAAGCAGTGTCTGGAGCCTTGGGCCTTTATGCAGAGAAAGGACAAGAGGGTCACCAAAACGGGAGGAAATCCACCTTTTTTGAAATAACTCTCCAATAGGGAGGATATTTCCTCAACCCAGAAGGAATGGGAAGGAGCCGCGGCTCCGGTCCGCTCCGCTCGCGCACCCAGGACGCCCGGGCCCAGCTGGGGGTCGCCGGGATGCCCTGCGCTCGCAGGCCCCGCTCGACGAGGCCTCCGAGACGGGCCGCAAACGGCGGGAAGTCGATCGTGACGTCACGGCGGAGTGTGTCGGCTGCAGTTATGACGTCGACCGCCTCAGAGCGCGACCAGCCTCGGCTCTCCCCCAACACGGAGGGGCCCAGACCCACCTTGCGGCCCGCTCCGCCCGCGCAGGGCGTCCTCGCCGCTGCGGCCCAACCGCGCTAGCAGCTTTATGGGCCGCCGGCTTTTTTTATTATTATTTTATTTTTTTAAGGCTTCTTTCGGGGGTGCCCCCGCACGGAGTCGCCGACCTCCTCTGGAACCGGGCCAGGCCTCCGACGTGCCCGCGCCCTGCAGCCGAGCCCAGGGCGCCCTGCAAACAGGCCGCGCCAGCCCCGCCGGCCGCCCTCACCCGCCCGCCTCCATTTTCTAGTCGAGCCCAAGGCCGGAGCAGGCGGCCGCTCCTCCTCACCCTCCTCCGCCGCCGCGGCGGCCCCGCTCCCTTCCCCCTCCCGCCCCTTCTGCTTCCCGAGCTGCCTCCCTCACTCACCGCGGGGAAGGCGCGGGGGGGGAAATCGCCGCCGCCGCGGGGACTCAGCCGAGCCGAGCCGCCATTTCCTCCTCGCAGCCTCTCCACAGCGCTGGGCGGGGGCTGCTCCTCCCCCGCTACCATAGAGACGGACATGGCGGCCGGGCGGCGGCCTAGAGCGCCCACCGCGCTGCGCTTTGCGCACGGCCCGCTCGGAGGACTGAGCGGGCGCGGGCTCCGCCCCGGCGCCCAACATGGCGGTCGGGCGGGAAGGCGACGGGGCGGGCGCTGTTCCCACCCGCTCCCGGGCCGCCCCCAGGGGCAGCCCGCGCTCAGTCACCACCTGAGGCCCGGAGGAGGCCGGGGCCGCGCAGCCCTGCAAGCCCCAAGCACCATTTTGCCCCAGGGCCTTACTCTTGGCGGGCAGGTGCAGCTTCCTGACAGGATCAACATGGCACAGCTGCTCCTGCCCACATTTCACAGCTCTCCAACTCAGCTGCTCCTGTTGTGCTTCCCATTTATTTTTCTAGCCTAGCCCACCTGTATTTGAAAAAAATCAAATAGCAATCACCTCAGTAATGTCTTCCCTTGGGTCCAGGTTATTCATTGCTGTGGGAGGAGTGTTCACTGGATTACCTCACACACCACACAGAGACTTCCCGCTAACTCCATCTCAAAAGAAACTCTCCAATAGTCAACTTGGTTATAAATCATTATGTGGGAGGACTATCCCCAGATTCCACCTTTTGTTCCTCACATCAGTGTTTGGTAGTTGCTATTATTAGGAAAAACCTTCAGCTAAAGATCACAAAGGCAGTCCCAAAAGTTAGAGCATGTCATAAGTCTCACAAAAATTTTTAACATGAATATTCAGAACTGGAGGAATCATGTTTGGTTCTTTGACCATAATCCTGCACGTTTTTTCCCTCATAAACTGATTGATTAATTTCAGTTGGGATCCAGGCAGGTACAATGTTTAAGGACTAAGAACATATGAGAAGACAGAGGTGTAAAATAAATAGGTAAAATAGTGTTAACTCTGTGGAATAATTCAATTACCTTTTACAGAAATCTACACTCTAGAGTACAATATACACAAGATTTCAGGAGGTAAAGGTTCAGGATAATATTAGAAATGTTGCTATTGGCCTTCCTTTGCAACAGTGCAAAGTCAGCCTCTTTCCAGACGCAAAAACAGGCAACATTAATACTTACCTTACACAGAAACGCCAAGAAGTAAAAACATTGAGATCCCTGTACAAAAGCACAAGACAGCATTATTAAGGCCAAGTAGTAGTTTTTTGAATGTTCTTTGTCTGCAATAAATGAAAGGGAAGTGGAGGGAGAATATCTCATGCTTTGGTAGATCAATCTTCACAGTGATTTGTGCCTAGGAGACACTAATGGCATGTTATCAATGCAGGGATTGTGCAAACATAATTATGATTTACACAATGATACTGATTCAATGTGCACAGCTGGTGAATTCAAACCTACATCTTTAACACAAGGACCCAGGTCCTTGTATGTAGGGGGACCCAGGTCTATAGGCACTACCTTTTTTTTTTTATATATATCATTTATAATTCATAACACACACTAAGACATTACTTTTATGCTTCAAAGAGCATGTCCTCTAATCAATCATATATTGAGAAAAATTGCAAACATATGCCAACTCTTTCACTCACCTTTCTCTCACCAAGATTTTCAAATATTTGGAGATGCAGAGCCTCAAGAGCTAATACTCACTTTATGCTCAGTCCCTTTTCTTCATTCTTCCCCATTGAACATTCTGGAGAAAAGCCCAGGGAAGGGGAAAAATAAGAGAATGCATCTGAGCATTGCACTCTATACAGATATATTACAAACTTCTCAAACTTCTTTTTGGCCAGAAAAGTCCCTTAACAATAAATAAGTAAATAAGGAGGGGGCAGGGGGGAGCGCAGTGGTTTTCATGCTTTTGTGAGAAGCAAAACCACAAACCAGGAGCCACTTTCAACCTCTTTTTACTTTAGCCCAGAGGACACAGAAGGATAAATAAAATCTTGGTTTGCTCAGGATAATTCAGAATATTATTCCTTGCAATAGAAAGCAGCCAGACCTCACTGCAGCTCTCCACCTGCGACCAACACAGCAGCTGTGACAGGAATTATGGAGAGGAATTACCCGCTGGTGTCTCCCTGCTCTGGATGGGGATTCCCACCTGGCAAACTCAGGATTCCCTCCTGGAGAGGGTCCCCTGCCGCCTCCTCCCTCTTTATGGAGGGAGAAACCCCTCCTCCCAGGGAGGAGCCCGCAAACCAGCCAGAGCAGCAAAAACAAGCACATTTGCAAGCCTAATGCTTCGGGAAAACGAGAAACGCAGGTCTGAATATTTAGGAGAAAAAGCTGTGTTTGCCCAAGACACAAATCTGTGGAGAAGGACTTTAGAATAGAGGGGGAATGGGGGAAGGTTTTCCTGGGGAAAACCTGCTGTCAAACCCTGGGAATTGCCAGGCTGCCCATGCTGGCGCTTTG
>VZSG01000299.1:116964-134802 GCA_013398315.1 Nothoprocta pentlandii
GCCCGCATGGCCGCGGGCTGCGGCGGGGGCGCGCGGCGCGATGGGGGCGCCGGGACGCACTGGTCCAGGTAAGGCGGCCCCCCCCCCAGCTGCTTTTGGGGACGGGCAGCCGAAAACGGGGAGTTTGGGGGTGGAGGGGTCGCTCAGCCCCTCTGCAGGGAGGGTTTTTTTGGGGGGTGACACAGATCCCCCCAGCCCCTCTATCCTCGGGGTCCTTACGGTGGCTCCTGCTGCGGGATCCCCGGGTGCGGTGACACGAGGCGCTGCCACCTGCGAGATCCCGGCTCCCTCCAGAGCCAGGGGCTCCGAGCGGGCGCCGGGACCCCCGCACCCGCTGCTGGCCCGAGGCGGGGGTTGAAACCTGCCCCGGGACCCGCGGCCGGGCGACCACGGAGGAGCCCCCGGAGCGGGAATGAATGAGGGGAAAGATCCGGAGCAGCCCCGGAGCAGCGCGAGCGGCTCCCGGATTAGGGACTCCTGCGAGTCCCAGACACTTTGCACGCCCGACAGGCTGCCCTGAGCAGTAGGCACATGAGCTCCAAAACCCGCTTTTGCACTGGTGCTGCTTGAAATGTTGAGAATTTTGTTCCTCATCCCATCACCAAAGAAGTTGAGCAAAACTCCCACTCCCCGTCTTCGCTTTTCTACCTTGTCCCTCAGTGTCACTACAACTGCCCAAGGGGGGAGACTCCACTCGGGATTTTCGTGCAACAGTTTCCCCGTAGATTTTGTTCCCTCATGGAAACGCCATCATGTTCTGCCAGAACAAAAGGTTACGTTTTCCAAACTTCTTCCCAAAATGTGACCCACCAGTAGCCACTTTCCAAATCAAGAGACTCCCAACAAAACACCCACCATGAAGGACACGTTTTGAAGCTGTTTTAACCAACCTCCGCGGGTAAAGGCAGGAATCTGCTGCGCGTGGAGGAGCCCGAGCGCAGCCGTCACCTCCGCCAGCTCCTTATCTCTATTGCAGCAATTCCTGACGCGGTGATCGCGGCGCCGGGCGCACGTGGCGCCGTTCCGGTCGGCAGCGCCAACATGCCGAGGGCGGGCGGCCGAAGGGGAAGCGGTTTGGGGAGCCCGACGCCGCTGGACGGGGCAAAAACCTCTCGGTGGCTGCAGAAAAACAAACCCGGCGCTGCCGTGAGCCGCCTGGCTGCTTCCATAGCGCTTTTTATCCGGAGGTTTTAAGGTGCCAGCCAAGCCCTTGCGGGCTGTAGCCCTGTGCCCACACCTCCTTCTGCAGGATGGACGTCCTTGTCATCCCACCCTCGAGGCCAAACATTTTTAATCTCCCCCTTTTTGCTCACCAAGGCTTCTTCCCTGACCTTTGTTGCCTCTGTTTTGCACCGAGCGTTGACTCATCAGCGGCCTCCACAGTAACTATAATTAGGAGAAAATGCGTTTGCAGAGCTCCTTCCTCTGATGCAAGCCCCTCCTGTCCATCTATCCGGCAGGCGATCCCATGGGATGCCCAGTAGATTTTCCCAGAGGGATATGCTACCTGCGGAGCAAGCAGCAGCCCCTGGCCTCCTTTTTATTCCCCACTTGCTTTGGGCTTAAATCTCTATTGAAACATCAAAAAATATATCGGAAGAACACGGATGTACTGACATGTTATTGCTGCAAATCTTCCTTTTGATGCAAGAGCAGGATGGTCCCCAAGGGCATCACTGGCAGCTGGAGCCCCTGCTCTCTTCTCCTTCCCCTTACACGCACTTGAGGAGGCTCCAGCCTCCAATGCAGCAGCCAAAACACTTCCCCTTCATCCTGCCAGGTGTCGGCGCCAGCTCCTTATCGGCCTCGTCAGGAAATAGCAATAAATTAATTTGCCGCGGACGGAGCGGCCTGGCGTGGTTGCCACCGCATTGTTCCCCTGCGCCCCGTCCGACACGCTAATAAATGGCCTTGTGCCGGGCCGGGTTAACCTGCATTTATCATAATTGCGGTTCAGCGCGATAAAAGCTCATTTCAATGCGAGAAAGGGCGATCCGGGTTGTTTCCCGGGCGGATGGCAGCTCTGCTTAGCGGCGTGGAAAGCGTGGAGGTTAATGCCCTGGCACAGCCAACGCTGCCATCGGCTGCGGAGCAAAGCGGCTTCCCCGGCACTTTGTGCTCTGGCCAAGAATACCACGGGGTAAGAGCAGCATAACAGCGTATACCTGGACCTCATTTTATTAGTACAGCATTATTGATATTACCTCAAAGCGCCAGGCTGGGTCATGTCGCACCTCTCTATTGTGGCACGTGGTGTCTCGCCTCCTCCTGACGTGCCACCCGCTGTCCCTCGGTCCCCCTTGGCAGGCCCGAGTGGCGCGTGTGGACGGCGATGCTGCTGCTGGGCACGTGCCTGCTGTACTGCGCCCGCGTGGCCGGGCCCATCTGCGCCGTGGCGCTCGGCGCCCGCTTCGGCTGGGACAAGAAGCAGTCGGGCATCGTGCTGAGCAGCTTCTTCTGGGGCTACTGCCTGACGCAGGTCATCGGGGGACACATCAGTGACCGGTAAGGGCTGATATTTTCATGCTTTCCTCCACTGGGGCTTTTTCCGTGGTGCTTCCCCTGCAATTCAGGTCTGGCAGGGGGCTAAGGGGATCTCTGGGGCTCTCTCTGTGGTCCTGCTCTTCCCACCAGCTCAGCTCTGCTTCACTTTTTTTGCTTTTTGACTCTCCGACCACATTCCTGGGTCTTAAAATCGGTGCTATACTTAGAGCTAGGTATGCGCTGAAGGACTTTGCAGAGGCAAAACCTCCAGCAAACTCAGGGAGTGTCTAGACAATAATTCCTGCTTTAACAATTCCTGCATAGCTGCAGCAAAGCTTATGCTAATGGACACTTAGGCCAATGTATTTTTTTTCCTGCCTGGAAACATTGAAAAGCGCATTTAAGCCAGCTAATGTCTCTAATAGAGGTAGTTTTTAGTACCCATTCAGTTACTGCAATAATAGAAAAAAAAAGAAAAAAAAGGCCCACATGCACAAATGTTAAGCTGACAAAAACAAAAAACTTAGCGTCTGTAAAGCAGACCTTATTTTGGAAAAGTGATAAATGGTAATGCTCTTGCATAGCTCACAGCTATGCATAGCTCATGGGGAGAGTTATTTGTCCATTAAAAAGCCATTAAATACCCGTGGTGTTGCATGGAAGCTTGGAAGGGCTTGTAGCTGAAATTGCTAACCAGAGGAAGAAAATATTCCCTTTTTGCAAGGAATTCAACTTTATTTTCCCACTTGATCTGCCCGGTCTGAGTTCTTCATTCTCATTTCAGCGCTGCCGGGTTTTCCACCCTGTTTTTCTGGGCAACCTTTCCAGAGGCAAGACCCCATCCCTGTGTCCAGGAATATCTGGGAAAAGCACATGCCTCCCTTTGATGGTATCAATTAAAAAAACAACCACCCCAGCTGGCTTTAAGGAAAGATCTCCGTAATTACCTGCTTGAGCTGCTCTCCCCAGCCGCCCCATCCTTAGTGAGGTGCGCTTTCTTGTAAAACCTTTTGTGAGAAACACATACCTGGAAGGAATAATTATCCATGCGGTGCTTTGTGCTGCTGCACTGTGCTCCTTAATAGATTGTGAGCAAATTCTTGCCAGAAAAGAAATAAAAAGGAAAATAAAAAAAAAATAGTTAGCAGACAAGAATAGCTGATGCCAAAGAGCAAATGGAAGGGAAAACAACGTCATCATTCAAGAAAAAGGGAGCAGCAATAGCAGTGATGAATCCCTCTGCATCAGAGGCTGCTGTGTTGACCCTCGTCCTCAAAGGGCTACAGGGGAGAAGAATGAGTTGCACTGAAAAATCACTCTAAAATCAAGCTAAGCCGGGATGAGCACTCCTGGGTCTTGTCCAGAGCCTTGGCCCCTTTGGCCTTTGCTCATTTTTGGCATGTTTTCTGTCGCACAGAATAGGAGGTGAAAAGGTCCTTCTGCTGTCGGCGTCAGCCTGGGGCTTCCTCACGGTCGTCACCCCTCTGCTCACCCACCTCAGCTCGGCCCACCTGGTCCTTATGGCCTCGTCCCGGTTCCTCATGGGGCTGCTGCAAGGTGAGACGGGGCCATCTGCGTGGCCGGGGCCTTTCCCAGCCCAAGGGTTTCCACATGGAGCAATAACTTGGGATGCAAGTTTGGTTTGTGGGCACAAATTATTCTCCTGGGTGTGGGGACAATGAACTAGCTCAAAACTGCCCCACTTCTGGAAATTCTGTAGTGAAAAATAGGAAGTGTCATTTCTAGCTGCAGTCACCATGAGTTGTTCCCCTGCAGAAATCTGTCTGCATGGTGTGGGCTGCGAGGTAGAAAGCAAAACGCCAACTCCTTTGGGATGATCTTTTACTGAGCAGCAATAGTGAGGGGCTGTGAGAACGAGTGCACGTGCAGTGAGGAATCCACTGAGCTCTTTCTCGCCTTGCTCCAGGGGTGCATTTCCCTGCCCTGGCCAGCCTCCTGTCGCAGAGGGTGCGGGAGAGCGAACGCGCCTTCACCTACAGCACCGTGGGCACCGGCTCCCAGGTCGGGTAAGTGTCGCGTTGCCTTTGAACCAACGGAGTTGTGCCGTGAGATGCCACTGAATCGTTGGAGGCAGAACTTCCATCCCCAAGGCTGAGGGGGGACCTGGTCAGTGTCTATAAATACCTCAAAGGAGGCAGTGAGGAGGATGGGGTGGCCTCTTTGCAGTGGTGGCCACTGAGCGGACTAGAGGAAATGCCACAAACTGAAGCACCAAAAGTTCCCCAGGAACTTGAGGAAAAATTTCCTGTCAATAAGGGTGGCAGAGCCCTGGCACAGGCTGCCCAGAGAGGCTGTGGAGGCTCCTTCTTTGGAGATCTTCCCAACCCGCTTGGACGCAGCCTGTGCAACCCGCTCTAGGTGACCCTGCGTGTGCAGGGGGTTGGACTGGATGAGCTCTGGAGATCCCTTCCAACCTTAACGATTCTACAGTTCTCTGAGGATGTCAAGGATTTAAGTGAGGGCTTTCTGCTTCGCTTCTGTGAAGCAGACGTTGAGGAGCGGCTGGAGCGCGGGCTGGGCTGCCCCTTTGGAAGCTCCCACCGCTCATCCCGCGTTCCGGGAGACCTCAGGCAGTGCTTTTCCTTCCAGCACACTGGTGATCGGCGGCGCGGGATCTCTCCTGCTGGACTGGTACGGCTGGGAAAGTGTCTTCTACTTCTCTGGCTTGCTCACTTTGCTCTGGGTTTACTGCACGTGCAAGTACCTCCTGAACGAGAAAGGTAAATCCGACGCCGTGCATCCCTCCGGGAGCGGGTCAGCTCTTGCCTGTGAGTCCCTCGGGTTTCCAAGGTTTTACAAAGATACTCGAACAAAATTCGTTGTGTATAACACACAGCAGGGCTGACTCAAGCTACTAAACCCAAAACCAGGGTTTCTGAGGTAGAAAATCAGCAGTGTGAAAGGTCAAAGTCACACACGGATTTTCCCTGTTGTTGGGAGTCTGATCTAACCCCTCCATCCTCTTAGGCACCAGTGGAAACGCTAAGCAGAGCATGAGCTTCCAAGTGGATTAAGCTAAAGCAGAGCAAGATCCTTATTCCAAAGTAACGACGTCTACACATAGAGCTTCCTTACGACCAGATAATCTGGAATATCTGCTCCAAATTACTGTCAGGGAATAATCCCACATAGAGACAAATCCTGCTAAGGTGCCATCCAAGTGTGTGGAGCCCTGCTCGTAAGGTGCTGTATAAAATTCAAACCTTCTCCCTGTCCAAAGACATTTCTTTCTAATTGTACCAAGAAATATAACAGATAGGTGAAGGTGGCCAGATTGGGGAGTGTATGGACATAGTGGAAGAAACTGGGCTGATGCAGTAAGGCTTTCTGATCAGCAACCAATGTAGATATTGCAAAGGCAATAAGGTTAAAAATATATTAGAGATGTTTGTAATGAAGCTGCTCCTTCCAGTGGCCCACAGCAGGGCTGATCATCGCTTGCCTTGGTGCATTTTCTCCTCGCAGAGCTCATCATTCCCTTGGATTATTTAACAAGAGGCGTCTCCTTGTCCAAGCAGAGCAAAGTCCCCTGGAAGCAGCTCTTCAGAAAGGCACCGATCTGGTAGGTGGTGCAGTCCTGAGCCGAGGCAGCAAGTGCCGACAGCGCTGTCCTTCCGAAGGCTTTCTCTCTCCTTGAGCTCATTTGCTCCGTGTGTTTGCATTTTGTCCACTTATTTAGCTAGTTGGGGAGATGCTACCAAGTTTTCAAATCTCCTCTACACACATAAACGAAGAAGTAAAAAAGTGACCGGGACAACAGGCGGTTTATGGAGGGATGTTAAGCTCGGCTGTAGCTGGCAAACCTTTCTGCATAGCTGTCAGCTCCCTGGGACACAGGGTGAGGCTCTCCGCTGTTTTCCTTAGAAATGCTGCTTGCAATGCTCCTCTGAAGAGGATAGTAGTTACCTATGCAAAAACCTCAGGAAGCAACTGCAGTGCTGCAAGCGATTTATTTATAGCCAAGAAACTGAAATATTGGGTTGCCAGAATGCCTGTTTTTCACCCAGCATGACCTGTTGTCACTGATTGTTTTTTTCTTCTCCCACATGCACTTTCAGGGCTGTTATTGTAGCTCAGCTTTCCACATCCAGCACGTTCTTCACCCTCCTCTCCTGGCTGCCCACCTTCTTCAAGGAGACCTTTCCCGAGTCCAAGGTAAGTGGAAAGAAAACGGGAAGTCAGGGGTGAAGTGGAGTAGGGACAGAGCAGCCCAAGAAAATTATGATTACCCTCAATCATGTGTATTTTAAAATACACTGCTGAGGCTTCCCTCTCCTGAGCACAAATGATGTCCCCATTTCTCAGAAACTGAGTTAATTCTCACCTGGGCTACGAGCTGCTGTTTTCGTGTCTCCGCATTTTTGGATCCAGTGTTTTCCACAACAGCTCCGTCAGGTTTTAAATAACTCCCAGAGCCGCTTCCAAATGCCTTTTAACATTACATTTGTAAGGCGCTTTATGGCCTGCTTGATATTTATATTGGAATCCTGTATTAAACCAGCAAACATATTGTCGCGGCGAGATCAGTGCACCTCCGCTAATGTGCTTGGCTGGCAGTAATTTACCATCTGCTGGGCATTATATCGTGGCGCTCTTATGCAAGAGGCTCCCTATAATAATGTTCCCCGCTCCTGATAATCGCTTCCGAGGTTTTAATCAAACGTGGCTCGCTGGGGCTCACTTCCCGGGATTGTCGGTAATCCCTCGCACGGCAAAATCGTGTCACCTGCTGGTGGCACAGCCTTTCTGCAGGCAAGTCACCATGCACAGTGATGGGCTCTGTAAAGAGACATAAAGGTGATACTAGAGTCGCCTCCGCATGACAGCCACAGGATGCATAAAGCAAGGGAGCTGGTGTAAAGAATTCCCTCTTTTTATTTCCCTCCTTTCTACAGGGAGCAGGTAAGGCAAGCAGTGTCCCCTCTGATAGCACTCTTCTCTGGATTTTTGCTCCTTCTAGGGTTGGGTGTTCAATGTAGTGCCGTGGCTGGTTGCAATTCCCACCAGCTTGTTCAGTGGATTTCTGTCTGATCATTTAATCAGCCAGGGTAAGAGCTCTGTCTGTCCTAAGTTGTATTTAGCCTGTGGTCTCCTGGCTGGAGAACAGGTTGAACATTGAACTGTCCTTCATCATCATTCTGATTCCTTTCTCTTCTAGGATATAAAACCATCACTATCCGTAAGTTCATGCAGGTAAGAGGAATAAAGCCCCAAAGTGGGGGAAAATGGCCAGAGAAGCACCTGGCATATTTACAAGGGAGCAATTTGTCTCCACAAGGAGCTGCTTCCTTCATCACAGAAATGCTGCTGTGGCATTTACTTTTCTCTTTCTCCCAGGTCATTGGCTCAGGTGTGTCGAGCATTTTTGCTCTGTGCCTGGGGCAGACATCCAGCTTTTGCAAAGCCATCGTGTTTGCCTCGGCCTCTGTGGGATTTCAGACCTTCAACCACAGGTAACGGGAGCAATGAGGACACTGGCCGTGTCCTCGTGAGGACACCGCTCCTCATGGGGGGCTACTAGGGCAGGTACCCCTGGTTTCAGTGTCCTATGTTGGTTCCTCCAAGGCCAGTGGAGTTCAGAAACCAGCTGGCAGGTAGTAGTGCATGAAACAGAACGTGAATTTTGTCCTTCTGAGTACTTTAAATGAGCTGCTTTTATTCAGATCTGCTTTCTTCTATTACTCTTCCACATAGTTTCACATTCAGCTACTTCCCTTCTTTGTCTCTTTGCAGTGCCATTCCATCTCTAGGATCCTCTGCTTTTGTGTAGCAAACTGAACCATGTGCGAAGAAAGGCAAAGAGGATCACGTTCCATTAAACCAGCCCTTTTTTCCCTCCCCATTTCTCCGCAGTGGCATCTCAGTGAACGTGCAGGATTTGGCCCCCTCGTGTGCTGGCTTGCTGTTCGGTAAGGATCCCAGGGTCCCGTTTGTTCCGAAGGGATGTCATGCATGTGGGAGGAGATGGTGCATGGTGGAGCACATTGCACCTCCTGCATCCTCAGCCTCCTTCCCGCTGGATCCCGTCACTCCAGCAGTGGTAACAGCAGATCCATGCCTTCATACTCCTGAAGTTGCTGCGTGCGCAGGTGGATGGGAGCATCCTTGCTGCCAGTGCATTCTGCTCAGCACACAGGGCAGGAATCCCGGTGTGGCCCTCACACTGTGGGGTTCCCAAGAGCTGAAGCCATTGAGCAATTTCCCTTTCTTTCCTTTCCAGGCGTTGGAAATACCGGAGGAGCTCTGCTCGGTAAGGCACCCCCCGGCGGCTCCCGCTTTCCCGGGAGCCCCCGGCAGGATCCGTCCCCGGTCCCGGCAGCGCTGTCCCTTCCCTCCCGTGCACAGGGGTCGTTTGCGTCTACCTGGCTGGTTGTCTCATCGAAACCACCGGCTCCTGGGGTTCCGTTTTCAGCCTGGTGGCTGCCGTCAACGGCGTGGGGCTCTGTGCCTTCCTGCTCTTCGGAGAGGCCCAACGGGTGGACACGGACTCTGCCTATGTCGAGCTGTAGGGATGTGCTCAGCAAGCCCTTGAAGGGAAGCCGAGTGTCCTCTCTAGGCGTCATAGTTGCACAAGTGCCAAAGAACATATTTTCTTTTTGCAAAATTTTAGCATGAACAAAACAACCCCAAAAACCCAACTGAACAAATGAAAAACGCGACAAGATCCTTTACGTAATGGGACTGAAGGAAACTCACAGGAGAAAAGAAATGGAGCGTTCGCTTTTTGCTCAGGGGATGGTTGATGGCCTGGAGGGCCGTGCACCGCAGTGTCACCAGCGGGAACTTGTCCCGTGTGCCTGGTTTGCCCCAGTCCCTGCCCAGTGGGCAAGTATAGTGGGCAAGTAGCCAAAGAGCTTATCCTGCTCACCATTGAGTGGTGCCACAATCCATGCCCTCATTATGGACCACCAACCGCTATCCCTGTGGAGCCGCTTCCTCCACGCTCTACCGTCCAGTGGCCACCAGAGGATTTCCAGCCCTTGGGCTGCCGACCAACACGTTTCGCCTGAACTAAATGCAAGGAATGACCCAAATGAAGGTCCCTCTGCCCTGAGCTGTCCCTTGCGGGCCTTCCTTTGCAGTGTGCTCAATGCGTGCCAGGTGGATGCAGGAGAGAATGGGTCATTTGATGAAGCTGAGGCTTCCTGCAGGGGAAGCCCACAAGCGAGCCAGGATTTGGGGCTGGGTATCTGCTGTGCACCCTGCTCATGAGGTTGCATCTGTGTTGCCTTCACCATGCTTGAGCTGGGACTGGAGTTTGCCTCTGGATCCCATTGGGTCCATCCTTGCTCAAGGGCTGAGCCCAACGGCTCCTTCCTCTCCCTTTTCTCCTGGCTGCAGAGCAGATCCAAGCCAAGGGAGACAACCCCAGACCGGAGAGCAAGGACCCCCAGAGCCTGCGCTCACCCACCCCATGGCTGAGTTTGCCCTTAAATATCCCTGGCAGTACAGAGCCAGCCGAGAAATCCTTTGCCATATGCTGTGAATGTATATGAAACCAGGTCATGTTCTGGACTATGGATCTATAATTCCCAAAGCTTTCTATGTTATGAGGTATATCCTCCACGTGCCTTCAATGGGGCGCAGGAGACGTCCCAAAGAGCCTGCAATGGGCACATTTCCTATGTTAAATACAAAATACATTTCCTATATTAAATGCAGAAACGCTAATTTCTGTGTTACGGATCCACAGTACCAGATGTGGATCTGTGCTGTTCCCCATATCAGAGGGAAATATTTGGCTATGTATGCCTCTGAGCCTGAATGTCTTAAGTTATTTATATGTATTTTTAAATTTACCAAATTCTATTGTCTATTTTATGTACTTGAGCCTGATTCTGAATGCCTTTTTGTGTGGGGGGGACTCCCATAGCATTTCTAGCTGGGAAGGATTTGCTGCACTACACTTCTAGTTTTTGTTGGATCTGTTTTAAATGTGAAATTTCATATTAAAGAAACTCTTTGCTTTTCCTCCTACCCCTTTCTTGGAGCCAGAAAGAATCTCTCTGATTCTCTGGTGGTTATAGCAGAGACTCACACTCATTGAATGCAAGAAAAAGGAGAGGGAGAAGGAGAAGGAGAAGGAGAAGGAGAAGGAGAAGGAGAAGGAGAAGGAGAAGGAGAAGGAGAAGGAGAAGGAGAAGGATCTCCTCCCAGCTGGTATGGCCTTAAAAATATAAATCCTGGTGAGGTTGCCCGTTCTGGACAGCGGGGCTGCCTCGTGCGGGCAGGTGCCAACAGAGGGAGCTGCGAGATCTGCGATGTGCAGCCGGGTCCGGACCACGGCATCGGTGGCATCCGTGGCATCGGTGGCATGGGGCACAGCTGCTGGGAGAAGGAGGAGGGGAAAAATAAAGGGGGGGGAAATGGGGAAAAAAAAGGGAAAAAAAAAGGCTTAAGAATATATTTTGCAATGAGAAATAGCCATTTAAGGAGTTTCAAAGCCTCATCTCCTGCATCAAGCAATTAACAGAAAATCTTCCTAATTCCTTCATGGTGTCCCCCAGCTGTACAAAGTGCCAGAGAATGGGGTGATCCTTGAAAGAGTCCTAAAACTGCAGCTCTGCAGACCAGGGCTCCTCTGCATCCTGCCCTTGGAGGACGGGGACAGAGATGGGGATAGTGCCCAAGGGACCAGGCACTGGGGAGGGGTTTTAATTGTAGGAGGCGTCTGTTGTGGGTTGGAATCGACAGGTCGATTCCTTTTTATATCATTTAGGGCACATTCGATAGCTGGCAGAGGCTCTGGAGCATGGGAAGGCTCTGGGCTCGTTGCAGTTTGCATAACACAAAATCGATAAACACATTCAAGCAGATGGGAAGCAAAGCGCGGGAGAAAAATAGAGCTCCGAGGGGAGAAAAGGAAACAGCAAACAGCACTTTCCATGGATGCTTTCCCATGGGAAGCAGATGCTTTTGCAGCGGGGAGACCTGCGTGGCACCGGCTGCCGGGTCCCGGAGCTGGGACGTGCCCCAGGGACGGCCCTGCCTGCAAAGGGCACCTCGCAGCCGCGCTGTAACCAGCCAAATGCCACCCTTTATTGCAGCCGTGACCTACTGCAGGGCGCGTAATGAGGAATTTTCCATTTCAAACTTTAATGCAATAATGAAGACGTTCATTAAGGGCTTTACAGTTTGACCGCTTTGTAATTAACGCTCGGGGGGGCAGAGGGGAGCCCGGGAGTTGCAGCACAAGGCATCGAGCTCCTGGCAGCAGCATTAAATGCAGCCCTTTTTTTTTTTTTTCCTTCTCCATTTCTTTCTTCAAAACCATTTTTCTGTTCTTATTTTAACCATTTTTCCTTGGGGCGGGTGGCTTTGACAAGGTGATGGTGCAGGAAAATTTAAACACAAGAAACAATGTGAGGTCAAATGAGAGTGACTGCTCCTAAAAATGCCTCCTTTCCCTAGTGCCAAAGCCCCTGGGGGCTACAGGGCCATGAGCTACCCCCATTCTGCATTATTTTTGCCCTAAAATCTTGTTCCCAGGTTGGTAGGTTTTTGTAAAGGATACAGAAAAATATAGTGGTTCAATGGTAGAGCCCATGGCCAGGAAATCTTCAGGTGATCCCTTGCATCCTTCCCCAATTTGCTTCCTGGGCTCCATACAGCTTCCTGACGGACTCCTGTTCTTCCAGACACGCCGCTTGCCGCAATCTCCCGGCCCTCTGGCATTAATTATTCTCTAATAAATTGTTTTTAATTTCAGCTCCAAAGGAAAAAAAAAAAATCCGCTTCCACGGGAGACAAGGGAAAGGTACACGTGTAGCAATTATCTGTAGGATTTTACACAAAGAATTAGAAACCTAGCAAGCATGTTCTGCATTCTCATTAAAGGCAAAGAGCCAGCGGTTGGCAGGGGATTCTCCTGTGCAACCAGTTTGGCTCTTTGCAGCTGTTAAATTCCTTTCATGTTTTCTTTCTTTCTTTTTTTTTTTTTTTTTCAGTTCCTCTCTCTCCTACCAAGTCTCCTACAAAAAAATAAGGCTAATTTGTGCTCTCGCCCATGTACATGTGCAAATAGGAGCGAGGTGAAGGCTGGAAGTGCGTCCTCAGCCGCCCGTCGCTGGCGATTTGAGGTGAGCTTGAGATTGTTTTGCAGCTTGCAATTGCTCTCTGGAATAACTCATAATAACTGACTTTGTGGTAATTGTGAGACTGACATTCTCTGGTTGGATAACTACTTCTCAGATTTCTAGAAATAGCAGAAAAAAAAGGCTCTCCTGCACCCAACCCAGCTTCCAATCCAGAAGTGTTAACAACACTGCAATATTTTAGGAGCAATGGTATTTGTCCAATGGTGCTTTTGTGTCTGAAGATACCTGGGAATGCTTAAACTTATTCTGGGATACTGGTATATCTGGGAATACTCAAATTCATTTCATTACTTACTTAAACAACGCCACAGGTTTAATGGAGATGGACAAAGCTGTTCAGGATGCAAATGGAACCAAAGAGCAGTTACTGCAAAACCTGCTATTCTAATAAAAAACCCTGCAGTTTTAGGTCAACTGCTTGTCGTAGTGATCGTGCAGGGGACCAGAGAGACCAGAGACAGGTTGAATGCAGAACCAGAAACTCTGATAAGAGTAAATAAGAGCATTTAGTGGCCTTGTTCAGGGCCTTGCCCAGGTTTATAGGCTGCTAAGAGCCTCTTATCCTCACAGCCAATTTCAGAGCCCAGCTTCTCTCCTCTCCCTCAGTGCACAGTCAGGCTTTGCTCTCTTTTGATGGTGTCTCTCAAACCTTTCCCTCCTCCTCCTTGGAGCTTTCTGGATTAAAGCCTAAAGCACGGAATGGATTTCCTGCGCGTGCATTAGGGAGGATTATTCCAGGACATTCCCAACGCATTTGATGGGTTACTATTTCCAGGGACGATGTTCTCAGATCTCAACTCATCCTTCCCTCCCAACGTCCCAGCACATTCATGGCTTTTGCAGAGAGCAGGAACGTCTCCAAGAGTGAGAAATGAAATTCCCAGCACCGGAGTGTCTTTGCACTGGTGGTGCTGCTTTCGCAAACGCCACTTCTGCAGGTCAGAGCAGAGGCTGCTTTTGCAACCCATCGTGTAGGACTTCTCTGCATCCCGGTGTACCTAAGAGATGGGGACATCTGGGCAAGATTTTCCTCTTCTTCCAGTGTCTTGTTTTCTGTAAACGATGTTCTCTCTGTTAACTGATCTGCCCCTCCCTCAAAAAATCTTCAAAACAACAGATAAAACAGAATGTTTTTGATTAAATATGGCTATATTCCACCAAAATTTCTCTGGCAATGAGAAGGCTGGTTCTCTTTTCCAAATAAGTTTTCCAAGTCCAATATCAGCCAGATGGCTCCCGAGAGAGCCCAGTGCGAGATTCCAGGGTTTTAGGACCGACACCACTTACGATTGACAGCAAAGAGCTCTGTCCTGCTGCTCCTCCAGGCACGCAGGGACTGAGCCCTGGAGACGAGTCCACCAAGGGTGGAAGTGAAATGTCCCTCCTGAGCAATCAGACGTTCGCACAAGGCTGGGAAATCTCCCCAGAGCCTGTTATCCCCACAGATTTCCCCTGGGAAAAGGAGGGAAATGGGACAACATGGAAACGCGGCTCGGGCAGGTGGTCAACCTGCCCCTGTGCCACCTGCTCCAGGATCCTTACTCCAGCCTAGGGTACCAAAGGAGAAAAAATATATTTCTTTTTCTACTTCTTTCTAGTTATTTTTGACAAGCTGGACAAGAACGGGGAAAGGAGGGGGAGCGGGAAAAGCTGACACATGTTTGATATACACTTTTGACAGAGATTTTACTTTATTATGTTTAATTGAAAAGTGTTAAAGTCATCCGACATGAATATTCAGCGATGGCTTTTGGTGCCGTTCCAGGAGTTATGATCGCCTGTGATTCCAGCACGGCTTCTCAGCACGGAGCCCTGTCAAAGCGAGAGTGACAGTGGGGAAGCTATTAATTGAAATAGCTTCATTAATTAGTAATTAACAGCAGGGTAATGACTATGTCACACATCGTATTTCAATGAATGCCCTTCATGTGTTATGGGGCCCTTAATTAAAGAATATGCATTTTAATTAAAGGCAAGTTTGGCCCTTTGGCCTCCGGAATACAAAAGACGTTGCTAACTTCCAGGACTCGGCGAAGGGGAGGTTGGCTGGGGGGAAAGGAGGCAAAAGGCAAGTTTCAAAGTTAAATTTTGGTGCCCAGTCCCCTGGATGGGAAGGGGGCTGCTCTTTCCACAGAGCGGGATTCCCAGGACATTTTTTTTCCATGGATTTCCAGGATGTGAGGCCAGAGCAGAGCCTGGGACGCAGCACAGGCAGGAGCTCCATGTTGCTGGAGGTGTGTAGGGCTCTACAGGTCCTGGAGCTGCCAGGGATGAAGGGAGACGGTCATTTATTTAATAACGAACTAAGCAGCCGATCAGCGCTTCCTTCCTCCCCACCCGGGCTCTTCCACCTGCCCTGCTGCTGCATGGGCACCTTCTGCTCCACCACCATCACCAAGGCCAAGACTTTTACCAGAGCAGACACTCCGTGCTCCTATTTTACACAAATTTTACACTAAATCGTGATGTTCTTGCATGGATGCCCAATGCCCACAGTATCTCCTCAGCCCCCCAGGCTGGGAATGCTCCTTTGCTTCCCCAAGGAGATGACCAGGGAAAGCAGGTGGTGGCTGGAGATAAGAGTTAAACTTTGCAAGAGGAGCTGGGGGAGGGAACCATGCGAATCACCCCCGAGTCCTCTAATTGCAGCTAATACCATTAAATAATTTAACTGGACAAGTGGTATTTTACGCTGCAGTTCTCCGGCACTTTTGCCAGTGTCACCCTGGCTTTGTCCTTGCGTCCTGCATCAGTACCGGCCCTTTCCCCGGGGATAAAAGCAGGGGTGACTTTGGGGTGAGGGGTCGCTGCAAAGATCTGTATCCTGCTTCCCGAAGCAGAACCGCAGGGGTGAAATTCCCGCTCAGGTGCGAATGCAATTCTGCATTTTGTGCAAATTGTACATGCAGAAATGCATCAACACTGGGTTTATTTTGCAGTGGCCGGTATTTGGGGCGGTTTGGGGAAGATGCTCCATGCTCGGCTAAGGCTGATGCATGCACATTGTGCTGCTGTGTGTGCTCAGACCTATTTTGGATGCATATTTTCACCTCCAAACACGGGATTGCTGAAATGCTGCGCGGGGCTCAGCAGGGAGATAGGGTTGGAGCCCCCAGTGAGGCTCCTTGCGGCCCCATCGGTGAGTTTTTAAGGGGAAAACAGCTCTTCAGGTAAGCAAGCTTGGGTGGATTAAAGACCAGTGCAAGATGTTGTGACTTTTGTAAAAACAAGCCTCAAACCCTCTCGTTCTGCATATTTTTAATGTTCAGCTTGTTGGGTTAAAAAACCCAAACACATAAAAAATCTTAATTTTCTTCAGCAATTTAACTCCACCAATTAAGGGCCTTGATAGTCTAAGAGAAAATCCTTGCAAGGCTGGGGTATTTTGGCCTTATTCCTGTTTACAGACCCTGCTATTTCCAGGTGTGAGACCCAAACCTCACGACGCCGTCAGGAACCCCTGCGACTGCCTGACCTTGCTCCGTGCTCGAGCTGAGCGCAGCCCAGGGGGGCACCAACTTCTCTCCTTTTCCCTTTTCCTTTTCTTCTCTTTCTTTTCTTTTTCTTTCTTTTTTTTTTTAATGCCTTGTTTGTTGTGTACCAGATTTCATCTCATCGTTTCCAAATCAAACGTCTTCTTCCTTTCTGCTTCCAGAAATTAAAACGAGGCAAGATCTCTCTTTTTTTTTTTTGAACTGTGAGATTAAAAGTTGTTTGAAGAATAATGTTTTCCTAAGTTTTAGCTGACATTCAATTTTAATGACTTTTTAAACAAAGTAACTATTAACTGTGCATCGTTTTATAGTTTCCTGATGTCTGACAGGTGTTTTTGCCCATGTGGGAAACAGATGCTAATAACATTTTCCCTAATAGCTCATAAATAATAAGCATTTAGCATTTTCCTTTGTATACTGCTCTGTCAATAGCCAATTTACTTTTCAGAAGCCACAACGTTTTCCTGTCAATCAGATTTCGCCTCGGGCACTTTTTGGTGATTAGAAAGCCCTTGGAGAGCGAGAACTCCAAATTAGTTTTAAATAAAAAATAAGAATATTCATGCTGTTGAACATCTAACGGTAAAAAAAAATGATCTGGGTACATAAATATCACTGGTGGGGTATTAATACTTCATAGAAATAGAGTGACCAACTGCTCTCTGGAGGAACACAGCAAAGACAGCCCGTGACACAAAGAAAGTAATGTATGCAGCAGAAAAATAACTTTTTTTTTGGTTTGAAAACAGGAAGTAATGGGAGGCTTGCTGAAAAGCTTTAACCGTAGCAGAGCTGCAGCACCTTCTCGTTGGAAGATGAGCGGTCGGTGCAACTTGGGGCTCAACTCACCCCATGTCTCATTCCTGCCATAGGCTCTGCAGCCACTCTTGACATTTTTTCTCATTTTCAGAAGAGAAAAGGGGGAAAATCAGGAGTTTTCCTCACTGAGGATGCACTGCAGATGCCTCTGCCTTTTCTGCAGTTGCGATGGGTGTCAGATGAGGGTCACCCAGCGACGTTCTCTTGCAGGTTTTATTCATCACCATAATATCTATTTGCACCTCCCAAGCAAAAAGAGTTCCGATAAACCCCATTTAAACCAAGCTTTTCCCAGTGAACATCATGAACAGCTCCTTGGAAGACAGAAGACCCTTGAGTGCCGGACTTAGAACTGTCCTCAGAGGTGACATGGTCAGACCTGGCCTCAGCCTTGCACGGCTGCCTGTTCGGAATTAGGGTTTTGGGAGGTTATGGAGCCTCCAGCAAGCAGCTGCTCTGGGTGATCTGGGTGATCTGGGGTACCAGCATGGCACCACCTGGCTTTTCCTGCAGAAATAAGTGCATTGGCTTCACTGCTCTTCATCGGACACACATCACCACATTGCACCTTAATATTCACCCCTCCACCAGATAGATTTTCTCCTAACAGGTAATCCATTTTGCAAGACAGAGTGATGCAGCTTCTCCAGCCAGTCCAAAAGGTGTTTTTATTTTATTTTATTTTGTTTTGTTTTATTTTATTTTATTTTATTTTATTTTATTTTATTTTATTTTATTTTATTTTATTTTATTTTATTTTATTTTTAAGCTGCCTTTAAGATAATTTCCCCAACAAGAAAATGGAAACACAAACTGTTCCAGCCTCCCAAAAACTCCCCAATCTCACTGACAGGCAGTGACAACTCACCGATATACCAGAGGGGCCAGAAGGGCATATTGAAGTAATAGCCGAGAAGTTGTCC
>VZSG01000299.1:134867-158460 GCA_013398315.1 Nothoprocta pentlandii
TTTATTTTATTTTTTTTCTAGAGAGTGTGGCCTCATCTATCCTAACATATCGACCTGAAACTTTGTGGTGTGCTGACATATCCGTGCTGAACACCATTAAACCCCAAGGGGCTTTAGTTAATCAAATGTAAACATGAATAATGCAGCGATATAAAAAGCAGGTATCACATCTACACGAGACAAAGGGTCAGAGAGTGAGTTGGTTCCTCTGGTTGATTTTTCCCGTTGAGTGAAGGAAAAGGGACCTTTTGCCCTCAAACCAAGTGCTGGGTCAATCCCTACCTGCAAATCTGACCACAGTGAGGTGATCCATGGTCCTTCTTCCCTTCCCTCCCATGTGCATTTGGCCCCAGCAGTGGTGAGGACAGCAATGAAATGGTTAATAGTCCTGGTAGGTGACTCTCTTCTAAATCAGCATTAGCACCGAGGGGACAAAACTTGGATTTCTCCAAGTAATTTCAGGCTGGTTGCAGATAGACAAGGAACACGCTCAACATTTCAGCTCACACATGGCAGCTTCCTAATAACGGGGGTGTTAATTGAGAGCAGAATGGCCGTAACGGCTGAGCAACCATTACCCAACACTCCCTCTTTCACGGAGTGGAATATCCTTCCTGCACGGATTATCCGACATAATATAGAATATCTATAAATAGTAGGTTGGGAATTACTCTTACGTATCAGACTTTAAAGCCCAAAGATGACTATCTGGAGCAAAAGGGAGCTCTGAGCTTGGGTGCTGGTGGAGCACTGATGTCCCTGGAAGGGTCCGAGTCAATGCCTTGGTCTTTGCTCAAGTCCTGCCTAATTCCTGACATGCTGGCCTCCTTGGAGAGCACTTGCTGCAATAGCTGGACCAGAGCAAAGCTGATTTTCAGAATGTCCATGCAATTATAACCCTTTTTCATGGTCTACATGCTGGTGAGCATTAGCAATTGGGAGAACTTTCAAGGTTCTCTCACCACACTGCCACATGGGCCTTTCCAGAGTGGCTCTGCATTAAATATAAGAGATTTGAAGGAAACTTGTGGTCTCAGCACTTTCCTATCTGCAACTTCGTACTCATTTGCTTCTTGGTCATCTCTTCCCAACAGCTCTTCAGCCAAGGCAACCTCCTTGGACAACCTGGATGGCCTCTAAGTGATGCTCTTCAAACACTCGCACATTACTAGGAAACTTTCTGGATGTCAAGTGACAAGGAGGAATCAGAACAATCCTGGTGATCTGTTTCACTGTATTTAACCCCAATTCTTTGTGTCCTTGCATTCGGTAGGAATAACGCTTGGTTCTGGTCCACTTGGTTCACCTTTTTCACCAACCTGCTCCGAACCTCACTAGCTTCTCCTCTCTGAGCACTTGGGTTGAAACATATGCCATTAGACCTGATGTCCCCAGTTAAAACCCCCGTCACATCACTAAATATTTCAGCAAATAAAAAATTTTTTTAAACACGCGGCCAGATGTCCACATTGCCACAGCGCTTAAGGCGTTTGACTGATAAAAAGCCAGGGCCCTTGGTAAATGGGGATTTAAAAACATGTCCTGAGGCAAGTGTGTGATATTAAAAACATCCTGGGCTCTTTTGTATGGAGATTTGCATACGTTGAGGTTTTAAAGAGAGTGTCCATCTGTCACTGAGCATTCTCCCAATACAACAAAGCGTTGATAAATATTTTGAACCGCAGTCACTTTTCAGCAGGCACCAGCAAGGAAGCAGAACGGGTTCAGCTGGGATATCCAGCGCTTTGTGCAGTCAAAGGAGCTGCGGCTCCACTTGGAAGCGGTGCTTAATATTGATGAGCATGAGAGCCCCACACAATTACAGAACTACAACCAGGCCCTCGAGTGACTCCAGAAGTAGCAGCCGGAGTGAAAAACTGAAGCTTTTGTTTCGGGAAGTCTGGTTTTTGGATCCAGCTCCGCTCGTGGTTCACCAGCCCTGGCACATGGGTTTGCTCCGGCATCTGCTGAAGCCATGGAGAGGCTCCCGGCAGTCCTGGCCAGCCTGGGGCGCTTCCAGCATCCCAGACGTGGGCGAAATTCATCATTCCAACGTCCACGGTGGAAAGAGAGGGCCAGAAATTCAGCTGCCTGCAGCCCTGTTTATCAGTTGGTCTTAAACCCTGGGGTTTAAAATGATATCGTGGCTTAAGGCTCAGCGTGGGATGTGCCAGGACGCAAGGTGCAGAGGGGAAGGGGATTGGGACATTGTCGCTACAAGATGTGTTGCCCAGTGCTGGGAAAGGCAAAGAAGGAGGCCCGGATCCTCATCCCGGAGAGCTCGGTTCAGTCTGGGATAGGACAGAGAGAGTGGAAAGTGATGAGAAGCACCCAAACAACCCAACCAAACACCCTGGTGTAAAACGGAAAAAAAAAAAAAAAAAAAAAAAAAAAAAAAAAAAAAAAAAAAAAAAAAAAAAAAAAAAAAAAAAAAAAAGCAATATTTAGGGAAATATCCAACTTTGATTATATTGAAATTCTCCAAATGCAACATTTTACATTTCATATTTTGGAGGGCTGACATTGTTCGAGGGGATGACGTAGCCTTCTGGTTTTCCAACTCTCCAGAAAATCTAAAGTGTCTAATTGAGCCAAGACAAAGCCAGAGCACAAAATACCCCTGCAGCAACTATTTTAGCTAATTAGACAAGCACAGTTCAAGCATGTGTGCATGCAAACAGACTGATGATCTCAGTAGATTTCCAGTCTGTCCTCCTTGTATTCTGTCCTTCCTTTAATCCCAATCCAGTGCTAAACTCTTCCTGCCTGATCGCTAACCCTTTTATAAAACCTTCCACAAAACCACTTTCTTTGCAAGCATTTGCTGCTAAAAGAAACTCTGACTTGACTGCCTATGTATCCTTAGCCAGTACATAGCGGAGTATCCATCCAGGCAAGGCCACTTGACAGGATTTGGGACTTGATAGGATTCCCAGACGCTGGAATAGCTGCATCGATTCAGTGGCTGTGCTGCTAAATACATGATTGCTTAGGAGCATGGAACAATATGGACACATTGGCCGTATTTTTCAGGCAATTAGACAACTGGTGCGAGCTGGGCAAGGCTGGATGGGGGAAAAGGGAGATATTGCCATGTGTTTCGACTGGCGGAGCTGACTCGCTCCCTGCTTTTCTCCTGCAGTGATCTGAGCTGCGGGAAGAGGCCTGGAAGTAGGAAAAACCCTCCTAAACCCATATCCCATCTCCTCAAAGCTCGCTTACTGCCAGCTCCCTAATTTACGTAAACTGGCGCTCGCAGCTGAATTAAAACCCACAATTAGCGATCCAGGAGGGCACGGCTGTAATTCAGACAGATGTGCCACTTAAAAATATTTACACAGAGCTTGTGGGATGACGGGGATGCCCTCCTTCCTGCACAGCTATAGCCCTCGCTCCACATGCGCCCATCATTCCAGCGCTTGGGATTCAAAAGAATCCAGGTCTAAAGAAGATAGTAAGGAAGCCTAGTGTGTTCTGGCTTTTTTCTTCTCTCTAAGTCTGGGTCTGCTTTTGGAAAATTGGGATTATTTACCCCAAGAGAAAACTTTTCTCTGGCTGTGAGCCTGGCTTCTGCAGGCTTCTGCTGCTGAGCCAGGGAAATCTCTGGAAAACCGCACTAAGTTTCAAGAATTTCTAATTTAGAAGCTTCATCTCCGATTTTGGAGACACAGAAACGGTGTCCATGTGGAACGGTGTGTTATCAGATGGAGCCGGTTCCCCCAAACGGCAAAGATGGTCACGCTGCTTTAAATTCACCAAAAAAGCAATGACTAAAGCCAGCTCATGCATAGTTCTAGCAGAACTGGTCAAACTATTCATAAATTTGGGGTAATGGAGTAATGTTGTTTTTTTTTCCCCTCCTCAGCCCTTTCCTGCCTACTGGTGATTACTGTTTTATACCTTTCCAGTTGCAGCATTACAAGTTTTCTTGTGCACAAGTCTCAGCAGGATGGAAGAAAATGCGTTTTTGCAGTTATTCCACTGATACTTGTTGGCACTCACATCATGGACAGTCTTTTCTGCTTTCTTACCAAGGAACCAGCACCTCCATTGCCTAGCACTAAGGGATATTCCAAAGTGAAACCAAACAAGCCCAATTTTCCTTCAGAACCTATGGGGTGCCTCAGAATAAACATAGTAATAAATGAGAGAAGGTGAAATACCTACCTGCCTGGTCTATGGTCCATATGTAGTAAAAACATATGGAAAAAGTCAAGTGGTGGCCAGGTTTAGGTTCCCTCGCATCAGTAATTTGCTCCAAAACTTCCCAAATTTGAACAAATTTCTGTTTTAAATGAAAGTGGCATGTGTTTTAAATGAAAGTGCATGTGGGTTACTGAAGTGGTGGCTCCGCTTTGTCCCAGTCCAATGGAAGCTGGGAAAAAAAGGAAAAAAAAAGAATCCCCCCCGCCGCTGCAGACCAATTTTATTATTGCAGCTTTTATACAGGGCACAAAAGCAGGCGAGTTTAACACAAAGTCATTACTGCAGTTAAAACCATTAAGTTAATTAATATGGACATTTACGGCTGCCGATAAAAGATAATATCAGGGGATTTATAGAAACAATATAGTGGTGTGTTCTCACTCCCGAGAAGTCGCTGGGAAGGGGGGAATTGTGGGGTGGAAGAGGCTGCACTGATACCTGTTGGCACGGTGGATAGAGGGACCTTCCCAAGGGCATCAGTAGGATAATCCTGTCTGCAGCATCAGCCCTAAAATTGCTCCTAAAGTTTTATAATTACACTGAATTGAGAGGAGCTTCACGTCCCTTGGCCCTACTGGTCCTTATGAATCCTATATGGGTCAAAATGCACATATATGTATATATATATATGAGAGTATGTATGTATATATGAACCCCCCACTGCAGATGAATGTAATTGCAGCTTTTATATGGGGCACGAAAGCAAGTTTGACACAACACCATTTTATATATATGTATGTATATGCATATATATATATATATAAATATGGGGGACCATGTCCTCCCAAGGTCCTTGCAGCTGGAGAACCTCCGCTTATCCCCGACATTTACCGGGATGCCGGCTTCCAGTTGGGAGCCGGGGTAATTGAATAAAGCTTTGCGGACGCGGGCGGCTGCAGCCGGTGATAGAGGGGCCGTATCCATCACGGTAATGACAGACATTAGCAGGGTGCCAAGCGTTGGGGACCCGGCAGATCTGTCACCGCGTCGCAGGCGGCGGGGTGCGCGCGGCCCCGCGCCGCCGCCGCTCTCATTTAGCGCTGTCTGCGGAGCTGTCATCGCGCGGGGAGATTTATTGGGCTGATACGCGTGATTTATGTCGCGCGGTCAGCCCGGCGAGCTCGCCTGCGACAATAGTAGTTAACAAGCAATTAAAATCGAGGGGGGCCGTCGTGCTGGGAGCTCCTCAGAGCCAATGCTTAACATTATCCGCTCTGAAAAGGAGTGTTTTGGGGCTGTTGTGTGGAGATATAGCTCTGAATTGAGGTGTTTCCCACCGAGGGGATCCAAACTCCGGGTGCTCCGGGGCTGGTGCAATCCCGTGGCCGCGGGACACGCTGGCCCGGGAATATTTTGCAGGACCCAAAGTCTCTCCAAGCTGGCCGCGCTTGGAGGTAATTAGCCTCATTGCAGGCACAGAGCGGCTCGCCCTGAGCGATGCCTGCTTAATTGCTAATGACAGGGCTGGGGGGCTTGTCCTGCTCCCCGACGGGCGGCTGGAGGTACAGACCTCCCTGGGCACCTCCACCCACCAAATGCTGCCAAATGCTGGGTTTTCTTCTATCTTTTTGCAGTGTTTGAGAGCTCAGGTTTTTTTCCCCTTGCAAAATTAGTGCAGGAGCATGGACACTGCCTGACTTTTTCTGCCTGTCTGGGATGCTCTAATACTCAGCAATACCTTATTGTGCATTGCTAGACTAATAGCTAAATGCACCCCAACTGCCCTGTTTCAACTCAGAGCAGCAAGGGTGCATTAGGGTTTCTGCACTTCCCAACCTGCTGAAACACAAAACTCCAATTTTATACTTCTTTTCTCCCTTCATCCCACAAAGATATCTACTTCTGCTCCTTCAAAATAGGATTTTTTTTCCTGTTTTTTTTTCCCCAAGGAAGGAGCTTGTCCGCCCTTAGGGCTGTCCTGTCTCCAACTCGGAGCCTCCAGCAGCGGAGCGACCACTGTGGAAGCAGGTGGAATATGCAGCCCAGTGAGGTGAGAGCTTCCCTATCTGGTTCATCCTGAACTGGACTGTCACACACAGAAATTGGCTGTGAAGACTTGGGAAAAACGGAGATTTTAGCAGGTGACACTGAGTCATGCAGCCCATTGCCCTCGTCAGCCTGGGAGAGGGCAGCTTTGCTTGAGAAATGAATAAAAAAAGGCAAAATCAAGGCCCTAAACAACCCTCTGGAAAAGCTGCTTCTGAGCAGAGGTGATCCGGGCTGACATTGAGAATTGTTTGATTTACAATAACAGAGAGATAATATTTTGCTAAGCCTCCCTGTAATACAATGCGTGTCATTTTAAATTTCCCATTACACCGAGCAATCTAATAAATAAATGCCCGGGCTTCAATAAACATGAATCACTCAGCGTGGAAAAGCTCTCTGCAGTCCCGTAACAAGCACCTTCCTCCTCGTGATCCTTGGAAGTCACCGATTAATGTGACTTTGAGCCAGTGCTGCCTGCAAGATGCTGGCTTCAGAGCTGCTGCAATTCCAGGACAAATCAGATTTCCCAGTTAGGTACATGCCCCTTTGCTAATATATGGCTCATACCTGGTGATTAGTCGAATAAAATTGGCTAACAGGATTTTTTCCCCCTTTTTCTCATTTATTTTTTAATGCTGGGAAGCAAAAGTGGTTTTTCTGCATGTCCCTTGCGAGGACGAGGAAGCAGCTCCACGTGCCCCCTAATTTCTGCAGTTAGCCTCAGCAGATTAGGTGCACGTGAAGGTATTTTAACTCTCTTCTGCCCTCCTGCCAATATCTGTTAGAATTTGCTATCGAATTTAATATGAGTAATGTTAGGAGAAACAGGTCAGGGTTTCAGATTAACACCAATAACCATAATGAGAACAGATGCTTATATCCATCTGGAATGTAGATTTAATATGTTAAATTCATAGCTCAGCCCATGAAATGCAATCATCAGATGTTTACTGGTCCCAATTTAATGAGCGATTTTGGATTAAACAGGGGCCAAACAACAGACCACCAATCTATATTAAATCTCTGCAAAATGAAAATTGCAAAGATTTACTTAGGGTCATTACACAAGAAAATTTAATCACAACCTCATCCATAATGTCACATCGTCATCAGACTGATAATTGAAATGCCATGTGAGGGATTATGAATAACCCTCTGTTTATGAAGATAGCTTTCTGATTATCTCTGTGTCCTGTGACTAACATAAAATATGATTTGTATTAATGTACGTGGTCCTTGCCCAAAAAGAAACCCGTTGGGGATTTGTGGGAAAAAACTCCGATTTTTTTACTTCCACTGCTCCGGATGGGAGCCGATGATGATGCTTCACAGCAAGATGAAATATTGAACTCTTATGATGCCCATATTATACTGTATTATACAACACTGCTTTGAGGACAGAGCCTATAAATGGCCACATTTCTAAGAGCATTTGTGTGCTCGATCCCATCCAAGCGCTGGCAGAGCTAAGGTGGATCTCAGCCCTATTTGAGCCTAATAGGCTCTGGAAGACTTTTGCATGTGCCTATTAGCTGGGCTAACCTGGAATTGACCTTGTCCCTCCTGAAAACCTTTTTACTGGAGCGAATCTGCTCCTGTTTGCAGCAGATATCGGCTGGCCAGATGTGGAAGGTGCCCAAATATTTGGCCACGGAGCAGGGGGAAGGTGCATGACGTGCAAGTGGGCAAGGGACTGGCACCCCACACACTGGAAAAGCAGGAGTTTTTCAGAAGACTCACACTGAGCTCCCAGCCCTGAGTGCACGGCCAGGATGCTGGATCCCAGCATCCCAACGAGGTGCTGATGCTGCCCTGAAAATTGCCTGGACAGCAAGTGAGCGCAGATGGAGCCTTTTCCGGACCACTAGCCGGGATCAATGTGCACATCCCGGCCTTCATTACCCGCACAAGGAGCGCGGCTAAAGCAGTTAGGAGCAAGACATTCGCAGAGAGCAGGGAGCCAGGGGCTGCTCATAATTCACACCCGAGCATGCACCAGCACTAGCATGCAAGTGATGCAATTAAGTGCAGATAAATAGGTAAGGAAGAGCGTAATGAGTGAGTGCGTGGGAAGGCATCACTCTGCACACTGTGGGAACAGTGGTAGGGCAGGAAAATTCCTTGTCATATCTCTGGCTTTCCGACTATTGGAAAATCAAGGACCAAGTCCCACCGTTAATTCTCCAAATCTTTGGAAAATCATTTACAGCATTAGCTGTGGGTGCATCTTACCAGGATGCCAAATGATGAGCTAAATTACAGGGGACAATCAGCATGAAGTGGCTAACAAGGGTGTGGGCTTCTTTCATGACTTGGAGCTATGTGATAACACCCAGGACTTGAGCGCACAGTGATCTCCATGGGCAGCTGTTGGTTGTCCTACATGGACAGGGGAGCCCATGGACAAAGCCTTGGTCACCTCGCTTCAATGACGGGCGGCCCAGAGCTCTTGTCATGATCCAAAGGGTCTCTGAACTCGCCAAGCACTGTGGAAACCCGGATTGGGTTATCCCAGCCCTTGAGAAAGAAGCCACAGAATACGCCCCGAGTCTCATTTACATGAGGCGATTAATCCCTTATTGGCCAATAATATATATATTTGTAATGGGAATTAGTAGGAAGGAATGAATGAGGTGATGTGCCCAGTGCAGAGTGTTTGTGCTTGTCATGTCACCCCAAAAAGTGACTGAAAACTGAGCAATTCAGAAGCTCCTGGAGGCAGCACGATGCCGACACCATCCTTGGTCATTGAGAGGCCCTTGCTGCCCTCCTCAGAAGGTGCCTTTTCCATCAGGAACCACTGGTAAGTGGTGGCACCTTCTCTCCAGCGGGCTGATCCATGGAAGCCCAAACACATCCTGCGCTGCCAGGCAGCGGTCGGCTTTGCTGACAGCTGTCCTCGTGTGATAGTGAAACTCTAATCCTGCAATTGCCCATTAGGGAGGTCATTATACACATACCAGCACAGCAAACCTGGCTGAGGATTGATTGCTTTCATTAAGCCCTTCCCTTTCCCTAAATGCTGGATATCTCACTGCATTTCCCTAAGCACAAGGTGTTGGGGTGCATCAGGTTTTTGGGGACCGCAGGGTGGTATCTGCAACTCCTTCATTGCACAGGTGCACTGAGTGTTGCATGCCTTATGATCGAGGATAAATTAATAAAGAATCGTTATTGCCGGTTGCTGAGATTAATACTGAATCATTATTGCTGGTAGATGGGAAAAATGCAAAGGCGTGAAGTGAGTCCAAGCTCTGCACATGCTGGCGTGAACACATATGGACTCTCACCCATGGATCTCCCAGTAAGAGTGGGAAATGGGGATGTGGATTCAAGGGGAGCTCTGGGAGCAGCAGGGTTTGTCCTGGTTGCCATTGGGAAGCCTGAATGAGTCCAGTTTTGTGAAAGTGCTGGTTGGAAGGTGAGAGCAGCCCTGAAACAAAGGCACTAAAGAGAACTGCTGCATCGCATGAACTCCAGCTACCATCTCCAGTCCACGTTGCTCCTCCTCTAGCAGGAGCCCTAAAGAGAAAAAAATGTATTTTATTTTTCCATTTACCACCACAAAAGGTGGTCCTTCTTTTCTCCTTTGAATCTTTTCTTCTCTCCAAGATGCAATTGAAAGTAAGGAAGAATCAGTGGTTTGCTGCTTGACATATTTTTTTTCTACAAAGCCTGAAAGATTCCTTCTGAATGCTTTTACGTATCCTCCAGGTAAACACTCTCCTGCCCCTGCATTCAGTACCTATTTTTTTTCCCTCCTCCCCGTCTGGTTTAAAAGACCAGATTTGAAGCTTTTGTCATGCTCCAAAGAGCCTTATGTTGCAGATCAAAGGCCCACAGACTGCAGCCTTGGAGGTAATACTTGGACCACGTCATCAGCTCTGAAACAGAAATATCTGTGCTGTATTTTGCAGTTAAAATATTGGTGAGGTGGTGGAGAGTGGTCTATAGACAAGTGCAAAGTGGCCCCTGGTCCAAAAGTTAATTGAACATTGCAGGTTTTTTTCCTTAATTATTTCATAGTGTGACTGATTCTCCTATGGCTTAAACTCTGCCAGGGCAAGCATGAGGATCTGTGTTTGCAGACACTGTGCTCAAAGGGGCAGAGATGCTGCAGGAGAAGTGCTTAGAAAAAAAGGTATTTGGGACCCTTTGGGACACTTAATTGTGGCACGGTCAACCAACACATTTATAGTCAAATATATGGGCACATAGAAGATCAAGGGCTTCAAATGCTGCTGAGCAAGTGACTACATTAGGCAACTAGGTCCCCATCGACAGCTATATCGAGCCTTGCTGGGTCTGTTGGTATCACTCACGATGCTGTTTTGTGCTGAAAAATGCAGCCTTTTCAATCCGTTCCAACTCTTGTCTCAAGGGTGCTGGGGTGAGTTACCCAAAAGTGAAGAATGTCACTTATTCAGCCTTAAGTTGTCCCAAATGGTTGATAAATTAATGTAAATAATGTACCTTATTTGGTTTGAAACAGTCCTCTATCACTTAGAAATGTCACAAAGAAAATAAAGGTATGGCAAAATGCTGTAGATCTGGGCCCTGCACCCCGTTTTTCCCCATTAATAGTTATTTTGAAAATATACTCTGCTTGCTTACATGAACACCACACACAGAAGAGTTGAAAGTGGCACATTATCTTTCCAATGACATATTTAGCCAGTTATTCAGGCTATAATGAAGCTGTGTAATGAAGTCAATGTCCTTGAAAGTTCTTCATCAATTTTTTTCTCATCTGTCAGCATATCCACTTGCCGACATAATATTAATTAAACACAACATTTCCTGGAGTGTTGAAGTGAAGTCCCATCACTGATAATGAACAGGTTTAGGAGAGTCACATCCCAACAAAATTACTTTTTAAACCAGCCTTATTAAGCAGAAAATTAGACCTAAATCACCCTACAACATCCTCATTAAAAGCCACTGATCCTTGGCTGCTTCTATGTTCTAACATCTTTAATTAGCAAACTGCTAGTCTATCTGCCATGATAAATGCTATTAATCTTACCTTTCATTTGCTTTCTCTTAACCTATCATTTGCCCACTTCAGGGAGACACATGCTTGCACCAGAATTCATTTTATTGCATCTAATGTCCTTGTAAGGAAGAAAAATGCAGTAGTCATGGGTTAAACACAGTGACTCCAACCTCACTCCATTGCTGAGTTGCAGGATCCGTAATATCTGAGAGGGCAGAGGTGTTGTTGTTGGGTGATACTAAGGGTTTTTTCCCCATAGATACCTAGGGAATGCTGTTGTCAAACTTGGAAAAGAAAAACACAGGTCAATTGGGTTGCCCTCTCTGCTGTCCTGCTTAAAATTGAGCAGAGGTAGAGACTCAAAAAAAAAAAATTAGTGTCTGCAAGGTGTTGTGCAGGGAAAATAGTGCTTTATAAAGAGCATTGCACCTTAGAACTGGAGCAAGAAGAGCTGTAACCTGTGAGCTGCCTTTACAAAGTGTGACAGCTTCACAGCTTCCCGCATATTTGTTCACAGACGCTCCAGAATATATCAGGACAAATAACATACTGCATTCGGCCACTTTCACATTACATTAATCAGATCTACACCTAGAATGCAGTGCAATGCTATGCATTCCAGAAATGCATCATTAATTACTATGTTCTCAGGTACCAAATGCCTTTCTATATGTGTAGTTACCTTTTCCAGTGAAAATCAGGATTTTTCACTGCATTAGTATTTCACTGGATTAGTGCTGGTTGGTTTTCACAGCGTGTATCATCTTCATATTGCAAGAAATAGCACTATATTCAGCTCGCTCCAGGGCAACTGAGAAAAACATATTTGACTGTAGCTACTCAGATATTTTGTGTGATAAATTCAGATCACATTATGCAGCAGTTCTCTTCAACAGACCTCCTGAAGAGCATTGTGATGTGGATGTTGCACGTACCGACCACAGACCCCGTCTGCTGCAGCCTGTAAGAGCTTGCCTCGTAGCCCACAATTCACTCCATTTACCCCTGCTCATAGATTGCTTTCTCTTTCTCTTTTTTTTCTTTCTTTTTATCCCATGTTATTTAGTGACCACTCTTGCTTCCCACACATATAGACACTTTCGCTTAGAAGCTTTAATGAAAGCTGCTTTTAATTTCCCATTGCCCTGGGTTATTCTCACTGCTGGCGGGCTGCTTTTTATTGAGCACCAGGTTACTGTTAAGGCCAAGAAAGTGCAACCTTTTAAGCTCTCAAGCTAAGACTTAATCCTGCATTTAGGTGTCTCAAAACCAGGCATCTACTCTCAGCTACCTGCGTTGCATCCCCAAGCAATGTCGAAAGAGAAGAGACCCCAGAAGGCAACTTGTCCCATTCTGTGGTGACAAGAATTCCCCCTGGGAAACAGTTATCTATTATCCCTCAGCATGGAGACTGCCTAAGCTTAATTAGTGGTCTAACTTTCAGATGGTGAATTAGGTAATATAATCTGTCTTTCAGTGATTTTTTTTTTTTTTGGCCTGGAGTGGGTGAGATGAAGAATCCTATTTGTGAAGCTGCACTTTTCTAATGAGATCTCGCTCCCCCCAATAGGTTTCCATTCTCTTGTCCCCATGTGCACAAAGACACATGGTGCTCACTCATAAATGCAAAACCTGAAAAACTGCTCCATAAATTGGTTGAGATTTTCCTCAATGAGAGGAAAGAAACAGAATTTTCCCTTTCAAACTCTTCAGTGATCGAAGATACCCTGTCCATGACCCCTAAGATCTAGACAGACACTGAAGTCCAGGTCATTGAATTGGGAGGAACGAGTTTCAATGAGCAGTGGGTCTCCAATCTGTCCTGAATAATTCATGTCTTGATCTCAGAATTAAGGACCACACTCTGTTTTGGAAACCAAGATTGAGTTTTAACAGCTGGTCCAAACTAACCCTGAACTTGGGGTAAAATTAGGTCTGGAAAACAAGATTGAAATAAACCTTGGGTACAAATCAAAGAGAGCATCTCAGACCAGCACCTGGAATAATGTGGAAAAGGAATCATAAGCCAGGGTAGGAAATGGATGGAAATTCATTAGAGAATCATCGGGAGATCTTTCTTTATGTAAAAAAATATGACCTTTCCAATCAGCCCTGGCTGGTTATAAGGTGTCCTTGCTCGAGACGATTCCCTGACCCCCTCTGATACCCCGGTACCTCTCTGCTCCAGGCAGCCCCAGGCCCCAGCCCCTCCGAGGGCCTTCAAAAGCTTGGGGATTTATTCCAAAATGGGAATAACAAACATTGCTGCTACTGCAGGCCCGGGTGGGATTGACACCCTTGCGGAGTGGACACGCCGAAGCAAACGCCAGGCTTGCAAATGAGCACGGAGGCACAGTTGGGAAACTTGCCTTTTCATCTCTGTTAAAGAAGGAAACCCTCTCTCGCCTCCTCTTGCCCCTTGGGGTGTTTCCTTTCCGCTGCAGCATTTTCAGATCATTTCCTAAAAGAGAAAGCAAAGGCTCCCTGCGACCTGCTCTGCTGGGGCAGAGCGGGCGCATTACAGGGATCATCTCCACGGAAGGGACCCCAAAGGGTGGGTGTCAAAGTGAGGGGAAACGTGGCTGTTTGAGCAAAAGCACCGTGGGCTGAGAGAGAGCAAGAGGGGCAGGCTCAGAACCAAGGGCTAGGCTGCAGAAGGGATGTGACTATACAAATAACATGATGCCTGCTGCAAGCACCTGTTTTCCCTGTAATAAAAGAAAAACAAAGGGTGGCGAAGGCAGCGCTGGCACCTCCTCCTGCCGCGTATCAGTCGCGGGCACGTCCCGGGGCTCTCAGCCTTGTGCAGGACGCCGGCCGAGGCAGCAGCCGGCGGCGGGCACGGTGCCGGCGACGCGGGGGGAGCAGCAGAGCGGAGCCCTGCGATGACACTTGCTGCTGCACCTCCGCCTTCGCTCACCGCAGGGCCAGACTCTCGGCCGGAGCCTTTGCCGTCTCGGCTGCTGCAGAGCTAGGAGCAAAGGGTGGTTAGACAGGAGCTCTGAAAAACAGTGAGCAGAAAACCAAGTGCTGCAGAGAGGGCGAGTTTGCACAGCAAAGGGTTGCCTAAACCCTGGCGCAGGCTTTCCCCCGTGGCTCAAGACGAGGGCTGCAGAACAAAGGTGGCTTGAAGCCACCTTTATGCTTCTCCGCTGCGGTCCCCGCGGCCGGTTTCAGTCCCAGAATCACAGAATGGTTGAGGTTGGAAGGGGCCCCTAGAGATCATCCAGTCCAACCCCCCTGCTCCAGCAGGGACAGAGTCGCCTCAGGCTACTGAGGCAGCAAAAGGCTGCTCGGAAACAGCCAAAACGCAGCTGCACCTCCTGCTCGCATGGGCTGCGGCTGCCACCGAGGGACGCGGAGGGGACGCGGGGGACACGGGCACCGCAGCGTCCTCCGCGGGACCCGGCTGAGCACAGGGCACACGGCCAGCGAGAGGCCACGGGCACTGGCCTTGATCTTGTCTCTGCCTCGGGGCAGCTGGAGAAAGAGGGAAAAGGCAGAGAGATCGCGCTCGAAATCAGATGCTGCTTCTGTATTTGGCTTAACTGCAAAAGCAAAAGCAAGTAAATATTTACAGATGGGCAAGTAAGCATGCAACATTAATTTTTTACGTGTTTTTATCGAAATGATTATGTTTGCAGGCTGACTCAGAATCCAAGTGAAGGGAAAAGCATTTGCAGAGGTTACTTGCAAGCCTGAGAATTCACACAGCAGCCGGGACTTAGTAAGCATGCACAGAAGCTCGCCTGCCAGACAAGAGACTTTGAGTTTGCTCTTAAAAAAGCAAGAATGATCCCAAACATCTGCAAAGGAGAGAAGCGTTTCAGGTAGCTCTGTGCGATGCTTCTCACCCTAGGAAAAAAGGGTTTTTGTGAACTGCTACAAGGAGGTTTAGTGCTTCTCTCTGCAGGCACCTGCAAGAGGAGTCAAGTGATGGGGAATGAGCTCACCCAGGTTGTGCAGCCTCCCAGTACCGAGATTATTCCATCCAGTGCCACATCCGATTGCAAAAGGGAGTGTTAGGAGTAATAGAGCTCCTGTAACTAAAGTGTTTTCTGTCCTCGAATCTTTCAGGAAACTGATTGAGGCAAGAGAGGAAAAAAGCCAAGGGGAGAATATTTGTTAGAAGTACAATTGTATTTTCTTGGACACTGGAGAGGATGTAAAATTAACCCAGGGGCCTCCAAGTCAGCAGCCATTTTAACATTTTGCAGGAGATTTTCCTCTTTTTCCCCTACAGCCCCAGTGCGGCTGTAAACACCGCGCGCACCCACCCCGGCTGTCAGCTGCGTGCTTGGCTTTACACTGAAGCTGCCAGGAGATAAGGAATACTTAAGGTGGTATAAATCTCAAATCGGTGGCATAAGGACTTCTTCACGGCATCCCTGCGAACAGCGCAGTGCATGACACTTACTTCAGGTATCAAGCAACACCATCAGGGCAAGTAAATAAATAAAAACGCTGCCAACGCTTTTGCAAACCGTTAAAAGGGGAGATGTGCTGGTCCTGTGTCATTCTCACTGCAGCGCTGCCAGTGACAGGATGGGAAGGTAATGACCTGTCCTGTCCCTTCCCAAGACACTGATTTTTGTTTTAAAGCACCAACTAAAATGCTTAAAAGTATTTTTCTGTCACCTTGAAGAGGTCAGAACAATTTTTCAGGAGTGCAAAGATTCGTATGTGATGGCATTTGCTGTGCTACGGTCAAATGACACTGGACAAAGTTTCGCCACAAGGTAATAAAAACATTCCAGTGACACCAGCAATGATGAGTGGGAAAAAAACACACGGGAAAAACACATTCCCTCATGTGTGCACACTGCTGGGGGTGCTACATGGGGAGACAGCACAAATGCACCACATGTGCACGTGGAGGTGCATTTATATACGTGCCCACACATAGAGCTGGCTTTAGGGTAACCTAATTTTGCCTATTTTTTTTTGCTCAATAATCCATTGGTTGCTGCTTGCTCGAAGGCAAACACAAGCGCAAGGAAATTTCCCTGCTGGTACCACAGGAGGAAGCACTACCCCGACGCGCGGAAAAGTTCAGCCCTGGTAAGTGGGTAGGAACACCATTACTGTGATTACTGCCCGGGCAAAGATGTGCCAGCCTCAGTGTCACCTCCGATAGTGCATCAAGCGCAGGCTGGGTGGTGGGGGCCTCGTCCTGCTGTCGCCCAACTGAATGTGACCTTTTTTGGGTGACCGCGTCGCCGGGCTGGTGGGGGCTTCCTCCTCCTATGAGAAAGCATGAATATTTATTCAATATTCAACAAAGTGCAGACGCTAGGATGCAACGCGAGGTATTAATAACAGCAGAAATTAAATAAAAAGCACCCCTTCCCCCTCTTGCTTTTTGTTTTTTAAAGGTCAGTGTTGCAACTTTTATGGCATTTGCAGGAGAGGACGGAAGGGGCTAAATATCTCTGGGTGTGCTGAGTTTTAAGGCGCGTAATGATGGCGATAAAAATCCATAATGTCAGTTGCCTTGTGGCAATCAACAAACATTTCGCATTATGCTTGCATCTTAAGGTTTGCGGCCAAAGCCCCGCTTTGCCTCTGTCTCATTAAAATAACGAATGCAGTCCGAATGGATCTGCAATGGTTCGCTGTACGTCACACTAAATCACGCCGCTTTTTGGAGCCAACTGACTATGGCCTCATTACTTCAGACAAAAGTGGGCTTGGAGGAACGAAACGGGGTGATGCTTTTGTGCTCAGCCATATTTTTCCCTTTGAGATACTCAAGGCAAAAGAGCAGGCAGGGATTTTTTCCCCACTGGTAAGTTGGGTTATGTGCAGAGAAAAATTCCATAGGAATGTGCGTAAACACAGGCAATGGCAGTGCAGGGAAAGGGAAATTAAGCCAATATAAATGTTATCGAGGGAGCAAATTTTAACAAACATCAATTACTGATGAAATTAGAGGCTTAAAATTAAAAGAAATACAAAAAAAAATATATATTTAACTGTTTCATTCAGGCAAGGCACTTGAAAACCAGCATGTTGTCATTCCCTGTTGTATGAGATCTCCCATATTCATGGTTTGCCTTCTGCTAGTCTCTGCTTTGCAAATACTCACCTTAAGTATATCATAAAAAAAAATATATATATTTGTTTAAGACAAACAGCTCGGCTAAATACCACTGAAAATTGTTGTATTGTAATATTAACACTTCAGATTAGTCTATTTAGCTTGTAGGAAATTCTGAGAATTACGCTTGAAACTATCAATTGGGGAATAAACATTAATGCAAATTTTACTGTTCTTAATTTTGGTTAAGAAGACGTGAAAGATTGAATTGCTTTAAAACTATGTGGATTTATAAACATGAGAACTTGAGGTAGCAGGTAGAATAATTAACATTCATGTGATTTTTGACGAAAACATTATAGAAAGGTCATGGTGAAAATCGTACTTTGCAACATTATAAATGCATGACAAAGATTTCAGATACTTTCTTTGCTTTGTTGAATATCTTTATCTTTTAAAAACGTATGCCTTCTTGTAAAGAGAAAATGCTTGGTACCAAGCTATTTAAAATAATACATGCAAACACAGCACTAATCTGATAGCAAAATATTTTGTTATATACCCATTAGTTCTTTTTTATTTCAAATAGGAGAACAACTGAATGAGAATTCATCGAATAACTGATTTAAATGTTACAAATCCCTGAATTTTTCATCTCCTTTTGAATGGAATGCCAATGGGGATTAAAGACTAAAGATGTATCACAAACAAATTTACATTATTAAAATTACTATAATCAGAGTCTTTTCTAGCATTAAGCAGGATTAGCGAAAACAAACAAAAAACTTTTCTACTTTGCAGTACTAATCAAAATTCTATCAAATGGCAGATAACAGAGTAAAAGCAGGTTTAAAAATTAAAAATACTGGTTGGCATATTATAATATTCTTTAAAAATATTTTCCCCCGCTTGTGGATCAGAACAGCTCTTGGAATGGTTTTTATGCTAAATTATATGGTGAGTAACAATGTGTAAATACGCAGCTGCTAAATTTCAAATATGCTGCAAGGTCCAACCTCGTGCGTGTCAAAGAAATGCAGCATTTAGGGTGCTCGTGGGTCACACAACCGTCTGCTCTGCTAAGAGGAAACGGAATATCTTGTTTTCGATGCACTAGCACTGGGTTTCAGGAGGTCTGACTATACAGAACAATGCAAACACTTTCCAAGGTTCAAACCATTTAATCTGCCCCTTAAGTATATCCAAATTGTGTTGTACTGTGGTGGTGCCCAGTGCTTTGCAGACTGCAAAAAGCAGAAGGGAAAAGTGGAACATCAAATGCTTGGTTGAACGGCAACTTCATCCGAGTTGTGGCAAACTAGACTAGAACTTCAACGTCTAGGATGTGGAGCGTGGAGGTCTGTCTGTCCGCACACGCACTGCGACTCCTACACTACTGAGCTGGCAACAGACACGTTTGCTCTGGAGAAATGTGTAGGTTTTAAGAGAGGTCTTCATCCAACTCACTGCACTTAGGCTATGGGGTGAATACAGGGAAGGGATAAATCTCGTAGGGATTTTTCTGGTGCTCTGCAGTCTTTTAGAGGGCAAAATTAGGCTGGTTTCAGAAGCCACTGCTGTGCTCTGCAGCATTGGCCCATCTTCCTTTCACCAGAAATGCTGCCAATTGGAAACACACCAGCAGGGTCACTTCCTACATTCACCTCAGCTTCTGCATATGCATTTCTCTGTGTTGTCTTCACCTAAAGAACAATCCTGAACAAGACTCGGGAACGGTGACAAATTGCTCCATAAAGTCAGGGAAGCAAGCCTGGCGAGGCAGCCAGATTCGGATATTCCAACTTTCTATCATCAAAACAGCTATATGGCCTTTTAGGACAAGAGAAAACACAACATTCCTGTGACCTCTTTCTATAAATTGCACGTGATTTAATGATTTTTTGCTCACACCTAAAGCAGATTACTGCCTTCAGGCCCTCTGGCTTCAAACCTGTTGCTCCCCTGTATTTGGTTCCACAAGATTTTACCTTGCAAGCTGCTCAGTCCTGCTAATATTAAATCCTGACTCATGCAATGCAGATTGAAAGCTGTTTCCAGCTTTGCATTACTAAGGTGAGTTTGATGAATAAAATGGTAGTTTTGGTTAACAACTAGAATTACGAATCTCACAGAGGCACACAGGTCAGCAGCATCTCCTCTTTGCATCTCCTCCTTAATGACACCTCGTATTGATTATTCTTGAAGTTAAAGAAACACTAAATAAAGTTAGAAAACAATATATTATCTTTAATTAAAAGTTGGCATTTGGTGTGTTTTCTATGAAGTATGAACATAGCGAGATATCCAAGACAACTTTGAATACATGATCTGCATTTCAGTTGCATCTGAGCATACACCATAAATCCTTCCTTTTTTTCTTTAAAAAAAAAGCAGCATATTTTACAATAGCATTTTAACAGAATAAAAGATTTTCAGCATAATGAAACCCACCCTTTATATTCTTTGAAACAGCAATCAAAAGCAGACAGTTAAATCCTAACATGGAATGCAAAAATCGAAGTTTTTTCCTATACCAGGGAAGGAGAAAACCATATGACAAATTACAGGGTCTCACCCCCAAGATACCCATGTCCATTTGCAAGGTTAACACTGACAGTTCACGTGCACAAATGTGATAGATGTTGGTTTATTGCCCACTCTGTCCCAACAAAACCTTCTTTCCTGCAGTTTTAGGCATTCGCTTGGCAGCGGTTTCAGAAGCAGCACAACACAAAGAGTAAATCACACCGAAATAGATGCCTCCTGTCAGCAGGAAACGAGAAGGGCTCAGTCTGGGTTGCAGCTCTATATAAAAAATAGAGTTAAAATACTGCAACAGCCCATGGTGGCTAGAAACAACTCTCAGAGCTGAACTTTCTCATTAAGGTGGTCAACTTTGCTTAACATTATTTTGGTGCGTGTTGCAGGAAGACTTTTTTAAAGCATTTAAATTACTGGAACAGTACTTCTGCAAAGCACAGTTAAGCAAGATTTTACGAGTTACTCTGGCATTGCTTTGGTAAGTTCTACATTTCTCCTGTTTAATTATCTAGCCTTTTTAGCAGTACTTTGATAGTCACCCTTGCTACTTTCTCTATGCAGTTTTCTTTACTGCAGGTTTCATCTGCTGCATTTGAAAGTCAGTGTTTTAGCCCTCTGAGTATGAACGACACCAATTGATTCTAAGTGCTTCCCAAAAGAGCCTTCTGAATACTTCAAAGACTCCCAGAAAGCAGATTTTTTAGTCTCCAGATATATATGGTAATATTAACAAGCTCTTTTTTTTCTCATATAATATAGGAAATCTCCTATACTGTAAGAAAATGGTTAAATAATCATTGTACTAAAAATCAATGTTCCAGAATATGAATTGTTTCTAAGACTAAAATCTACTGAGATTTTTCCAGACTCTGACATTACAGGGGAATCACTTTTTGCTCATAAGTGTTTTTAAAAGAAGCAATTAATAAAATTGTTATTAATACAAGTCTTTGACAAAAATCAAATCCATACCTAATATTAAACAGGTAATTTATTTTCCAGCTATTTCAAGTCTCAGTGAAAACTCAACAGTTAACTATTTTCCAACTGCTTGATTTACAGTTATTTTAACCAGAATTAAATATTTATCTTAAAATCATGATTCTGTGCTAAACTGACCCTGTTTTCGAAATAGTTGGAAGCAGCAACTCAGTCTGCAGAATTTTAAGTGACTTTTGCTGATTTGCAGTTTCTAGGCATTTTTGTTTTAGTAAGGGATTTGATCAGACGCCTTGTAAGAATATTTTCAAGACTTTTAAGGAAAGAGGTAAAACAGATAAGCTGTTCTGTAAAACTCTTCTGCGAGAAAAAGTCAAAATGAAGATATAAAAATGGAAATGAGCAGGAACCAGTTTTAAGCATATGTCTTTATGAATGAGGCTTAATCACACACTTCATTTTCCAAACACAAAAAGTCTCTCGGAAATGTATTAATTAAAATTAAGTGCCACAGACAAGCAGCTTTAGAGGGACGGCAGTCCTTTTCAAATTAGCATAACACTAGCGACAGCCATGGAAATTGGTTTAATAACCTTAAATAGTTACACCCCAACCCTAACGCAAATGGCCACGGACAGCTCCAGCCCCTGGGGCTGCGGCTGTACCAGTTTACGGGGCTGTTCTGACATCGGGTGGGTACTCCGAGCTGAGCACAAATCACTGAGCGCACCTCAATTATGATTATATAATGATCAGTGAAGCATACAAGGCACCAAAGCATTCAACGTAAGAAAGCAGAAAACCCAAGCAAAGCAACACAACAACAAAACCTTGGCCGGTGGGGGACTCACTTGGTAACTTGAAGCAGTGCAGTCCGTTCTTGGCAAGAGGTTATTAGTTTGGAGATGACACCGAAGCGGCCCAAATCCCACACAAGTCTAGAGGCAAGTTGTAGATACAACAGAAAACCAAGCAAAAGGGAAAAGCAGCCTTTAAGTGATTTCCTTCCCTGCATGTTTTAAATGGGTGCCCTTGGAGCTGAGCATACAATGGATAACCCCTAAACCACAGCTTGAGTTTGGAGGGCAAAGCCCCCACAGACACCAAGTCAATCTCCGCCTGCATAACTAAATGCTGGATTTAAGCCACATTCTTCTGCGTGCTCAAACTGGAGAAAAAGCAAAATCCTGTGGATAAGGAGTTAAATGTCCAGAGCTTTTTCATTTACCTAACTTCACCATGCTGATCCTCTGCAAAGAGCTGCTGTGCTGTCTTCTCTTTCAGACCTCACTTCAGCGGGAGTTTTGCTTAGGCTGCCAACTGGATTAGAGACATGTAGGACAGAGAGATTGGGTATGCATGTCTTTTATTTGTTATAAATACATATAAATACGTGAGGTGACCTTTTGTTTTGTTTATCGTGATGAGAGATGACTTTGGAAAAAGTCATCAGAAAACTCAACCAAGCTGAGAGACAGGCAAGAACGCAGGCAGCAGAATACAATCAAAGGCTTCTCTCAGTCCACAAGTGGGCTCTTACTTTGTTTTAAAAGAAAGAACAGGCAAATGCATCTTATTTTGAAGCACCTGCAGTTTTCTCAGCACCCCCCCGCTCCTCCACCCCGTGAGCCGGCCCACTGACATTTCCAGTGGGGATTTGCAGGTACAGGCAAATTCCCACTGGCTGCACAGGAACCCCCTGCTCTGGATGCGCTTGTGAAACATTGCGTAGCTCTGGGGATTTATTTTTTTTCCCCTTTCCTTTCCTATTAAACTAAACATTTTTACCTAGGTGAATCATCCTAAAGAAATCTCTCTGAGGTTTCTTTTCCAGGTGCCTCTCTCTCCCTTCCTACAATTCTGTTGCCAAAACTGCTCGGCAACTTTGTGCGCGCCAGCTCGCAGTCCATTAACAGGCTGGGAAGGAAACAACTCTACAGAAAGTTGCACAGAGGAGAAGGGGATAAATTAAATGCATTTAAAAGTGTTTGAGTTCAAATAAATCTTTCCAAACAGAGGAGGGAAAGGGGAGAAGGGGATGGCTGGAAGTTTAAGGAAGTCAAAAAAGAAAACCCAGACTTAACTGACGGTAGGAGGCCGGGGCTGATGGCAGTGGGAAGAAAAGCGCGCAGAAAACAGACAGACAAATGGCGAAAAGAATAAAAAGCCCCTGGAGGGGAAGTGGCCGGGAGTCAAGGCTTGTCGCTGCAGTGTTTGCAGAGCGCCGAGGCGGCTCCGGTGAAGGCAGTGCATTTCTCGGGGCAGGCGGGCACGGCGGAGCCGCCGAACGGGTACACGGCCGCCTGGGCGAAGGGGTTGAGCGTGGCGGGCAGCGGGGCGCTCAGCGCCTGGCCCTGGTTCAGGTAGGCCACGAGGCGCCGCATCTCCTCGAGGGCCTGCGCCTGCATGAGGATGTAGTTCTTGGCCAGGAGCAGCGTGGCGATTTTGGAGAGTTTCCGCACGGAGGGGCTGTGCGCGTAGGGGATGACGGAGCGCAGCCCGTCCAGGGCGTCGTTGAGGTCGTGCATCCGCCGCCGCTCCCGCGCGTTGATGCTGAGGCGCAGCGAGCGCTGCTCCTTGGCCTTCTTGCCCAGGCCGCCCGCCTTGAGCTTGCCCTCGCGCTCGGGCAAGCCCGCGCCGCCCTTCGCGCCGCCCTCGAAGGCGTCCTCGTCGTCGCCGCTCTGCTCGCCGCTGCTCTCCGCCGCCTTGCCCAGCGGCCCCACGGCGAAGTCGGCCCCGCCGCCCGCCGCGTAGCTCCCCCGCGGGCCCTCGGCGCCGCGCACCGCGCCGTAGGCGAAGGGCGACGGGCCGTAGCCCGGGGCCAGCGCCAGGTACGTGTCGCCGCCCAGCGACTTCAGCTCGGCCATGGCCGCGCCGGGGCC
>VZSG01000299.1:158611-178387 GCA_013398315.1 Nothoprocta pentlandii
TTATATCGCGCACAGGCGCCCGCTGGGATTCGCCCGCCGCCCAATCAGCGGCGCGGCGCGAAGGCGCGGACGGCGGCGGCCGCCTAACGGTCGCTAACGGTCGCTAACGGTCGCCCAACGGTCGCTAACGGCCGCCCCCCGCCGCCGCTGCGCGGCTCGGCGCTGCTCCAGCCTGCCCTCCGCAGCCCCCCGTGCTCCTCCGGCCACCCCAAACCTTCGGCAGCCCCCGACAGTTTGGGCAACGTGTGACAATTCCCGTGGAATTCTCCAGGGACGACAGGAGACCCTGTCCTAGGAATCCCAGAGGGAAAAAAAAGCTGGAAGGGGAGAGAAAACACAACTTTCTACTTCAGTATATGGCTTCTGATAGCTAAGCGCTGTTGAGATGGGAGAGTGGATTCAGCTCTTAGAAGGTGATACCTGGGCTGGAAGTCTCCCCTTCTAACAGGAAACACCCTCTGTTAGACCCAAAGCAAACTAAGCATTGATTAGGGATGGACATATATTATGGAGAGCTTTCCAGTCTTATTCTCAAGGAAAACCAGGGAATAAACCTGGCTTGAGACTAACAACCACTAACTCCTCTGTGTTGCCATGGTAGGCAAAGTTGTGCAAGGTCTTCACAGCTGTGGATATGGCTTGCTGATCAAGTCATTTCGATTTAGCTAAGCATGACAGAGGAGGTACCTGATATGTAGAGAGATTTCCAAGGCAAAGGCCCCATCGTTTTCTATTTTCTTCAAAGACTCACTTTGTTCCTTTGTTCCACATACTGGAAAATGAAATCTGATCTTTGGTGACTCCAAAGACCCTTTGGTGAAGGGATGCTTTGTCCTTCTCATTTGTGGGTACCAGTAAATGAGTGCTAACCTCAGAAAGGAGACAAATCCGGTTTCCTTAACCATTTTGATAGCACGATGGCTTGTGGTGTACGAGAAATCATTGCTGTGAAGGTGTCCTTGCCAAGACTCAGAGAAATCTCATGGAGAATCCCAAGCAATGACTGTCAGTGGTGAGAGATGCATGGAGAAGGGCAAACGCGGTGATTTGTGCTGCAGTCTGCTTTGGGATAACCTAATCTTTACATGATATTAGAGGGTCGAAGTCTCAGCTTTTGCTTTAGGAGTCTGAGACCATTCTGTGGTCCGGAGTTTCGCTATAAAGAGGAGGTTTCGTGCAGATGTGATACGTGCCTTCAAGAAAGGACAGGACACCCTGTGTGCGGCAGATGCGAGCAGGTGGGTATTGCCTAGGGACACACACCACCACTTGATGCCGATGCACCTGGTAGGCTGTTTGCTGTAGTAAACAATAACTTGGCTGTTAAGGTGACACGCGGCTTTCCCCAGAACATGGCACTCCGCAAGGAGCAGTTAGCTTGTCCTTTCCCCATCACCTCCCTTCATGCTCTGCGCTAACACAAAATGATGAGCTTGTCTCCCTTCCTCTTCCACACCAGGACCACGAGCACAGAGATCTGTGGTGACACATGCACACTCAACACCGGGTGACAGAGCTCCTGCCATCGCAGAACAACGCTGCTCTGAATGTTTAAAGAGTTGAGCTCCTAAAGCTCAGGTTAGTGGAGCACATAAAACTGGCCCTGCCTCTCCTCTTTTACTGCACTTCTCTGGCTTATTAGACCATGAAAACTGCTTACTGGTTTTATTCACTTGATTGTTTTGTGGTAACTGGACCCCTTGGTCTACTACAGTGATGGGGCAAATCACTGGATATATTTATAGCAGCTTTCAAACACAGATGACCAGAGTAAGTCTTGAGCTTGCTTCTGGAGGCAGTCCCACACTGGAAATGATAATCGACAAATAGAGGGACTTAATAGAGAATATCATAAACCTTTCTCATGAAAAATGGTGAGCGGTGATTGGTAAAAGCAGGATTGACTTGTGCTAGAAATGATTTTTCTTCTATTTTACATCTTCAAAATTTGGAATGAATATTTAACAGTTGACAGCAGACTATTATAGCTGCAGTTATACCACGTATTACAGCTGTAAGTTCCTTAAGGCAGGACTCATTCCCTTATTAAGACTGAGAGAGTCACAACCATTTTATAAATAGTAGGTAGCGCCAGTGGTTTGATTATTGAATTCCCCGTGTCTGCCTCCATAAATTCAAAGGGATTTCTATTACCTTGACAAGGTCCCTTGCCTCTATGGAAGTCCCATGCTGACACCTAGCGACCACCTTCTTCAGAGCCTAGAGATCAGCTGAGTACGATCGATCCTCCTCTCCCCAGAAGATCAAGGCAGAGGTAATGCAAAGTCGTTAATGCTCAGAGAGGATCTGAAAGGGCAGTGAGCACAGAAAGATCCATGAGTTCTTATGGCTCTTGGGTTGTAATCCTGCATCCTGTCTTTTAGACCACTGCCCTATACATATGACCTTGTTCCTGGTGGCAGCTGTCACTGCATCAGGCTTGACAGTCTTTAGACTTCTTCCTTTTATTTGGACAAATAGATGGAAAGTGAAGTGGCATTCAAGTGGCCTATGAGTGGATCATTTCCTGTGGAGTCCAAACGGTGCTAGGACAAAAGGAGTAACCAGGCAGCAAGCTCAGCTGGAACTGCTCGAAATAGCGGATGAATAGCCTGTCTCTTCCCTCAGATGTGATAATAAAGAACCTGCAAGAACAAGTGGGTAGGAAAAGCACAAGCAAAGGCAATCTGGTACTGGTTCTGACTGTTTGGAAATAAGTTAATTTGAGGCAGCTTCTTCATGATAAGGGTTTATTTCAGAGCACAGGCCTTTGCTCTGTTTATGTCTGATATTCTTACTTTTTCCTGTTCAGTAGGTGGCAGCAAGAAGATGGCTGTAAGAATTAGTAGGACTTTTTGTTTACAGCTCTCTGCTCTGTTTTCCTGTTTGAATGGGTCTCTCTTGAACAATCTACCCCTCTCTCCTCAAATCTTCAACAAAAAAAAAGTACCAACAACTCACAGCAAGTCTGTCAAGAGCGCTGGTACAGATGCCTGAAACATCTCTCTTTCAGACAGTAGAGGACAGACTCTGCAGAGCTCCAGGACTTGCTGTGTGTTTCAACACAGAAAGTGGCATTATCTGGTTTGCAGTTCCCTCTACTGGCAAATCCTCTACTTGCATCAGACAAGCTCAGAGGCAGCCTGGTAAATCAGGCAGAGCTCCGGCTGCCTGGCGTGGCCACCATGCTCCTACAAGGGCAAAACTGAATCTGCTTCACTTTTCGAGGGCATCTAAACCCAGCTTGAGTTTGCAGTGAGGATCCTGGGTGGACAGACCTCATCCAGTCCGTGCTTCTCCCCAAATCCCACTCAGCCTCTCCTGTTCGTCTGTCCCAGCCTGCTCAGGCTGCTGTCCCTTCAGCACCAGGATTAGATTTTTTTTTTTATGCCTGGCAGTCACAGAGCACCCTTGGCTTTGGCTACACCCTCTGCATATTTGCTGGAGAGCCATGGGTTTTCCCTCCTGCTACTTCCCTCAAGAGTAATACCAAGGGCCTGTTGCTTATCGGCAGTTTTTAGTGATATTTAGGAAGGTGCATGGGACTCTACTGCTAAATATTGTCTAAAGATGATGGCTTCTCCTGTTGAGTACATCCATGTGCCTACTCTGTCTCTGCAAAACTAACCCATGCGTTAGGAAAGGTCATATTTGAGAGGTCTGGATGTGCTCAATGACCTTTTAAAAAAAAAAAAGCAGAGGTGAAGAAATGTGCCAGTCTGAGGTAAGGCTTTTGCTCAGGGCATCCAGACAGTGCTTGCAGGACACGTTAGTGTTTACAATGACTATGGAGCTGGGGACACACTTTCTTTCAGAATATTTTTGGAGTAGGGATTTGTGTTCAGATCTGGTTTTCTCTCCCAAATACAATGGCTATGCTCCCTTTCCTGCTTTTTGCAGGAAGGAGGTTTATACTTGTCTAGATTCTTTCAATCCCATCCTGCACCCTCAATATCCCAACCTAACAATTGTGGGAAAAATTGGCTGTTCTAATAAGACAGGGGAGCAGTCGAAAATGGATTAAGTAGGGATTGAATGTGTCTTGTGAGAGCCTGGCTATTGATTTCTAACCCTCCCATTCTGACGTTATTGCAGAAATGATTTTCTTCTGCACCGTGCAGAGATTAAATATTAATAAATAGAAAATTAAAAAAAAGAAAAGGGAGAAAGAAAGACCAGGTCCCAAGGCATCCTACTGCACAATTAAAAGCAAATGAAGGACTTCTGGAATGAAAAACTGTTTCCTCAATTTTTCTTGAGCCTGGAGTAGAATTGTAAGTGGTTTTGGTGAGACCATTTGTAATATTTCTATTTAGTGGTTTGTAGCAGAGCTCCGTATGTTTGAGCGACATCTTGTTGCAGTAGGTTCAGTATAAGCATAAAACAAAAAAGATGGAACTTTGCTTTGATCCCATTTACCAGTGACCCATTTACTCACTGATGATGAAGTAAGGGGGAAGACGCAGGTCTCCTCTGGCTTCACTTACTCTGCATCCTGCAGTCAGACTCAGTTCCATTAGGTGTATATTTATTATTTAACATGGGGTGATGGAGAGACAAGGCCTGACCAAGATGATTTTTTATGTCCTAGACATTTCACTTCTCACAAACATTGCACAAGCTGCTGCTTCCCATGAAGTTTGTGGCTCCCAAATGAAACCTCTATCTGACAGGCAACCTTTTTAAGCAGATGAAGACTCCAACTGTGCATAGACCTTCCAAAAAAGTCTGCTCCCTATTTTGAGTTCCCTATGAGAACTGGGTTTCTCATTCTGCCCCATCTCTTTCCCTCAGTTCAGGGGAGTTGGGGGGTAATTGAATGAAGAAAGGACATGATGCAAGACTCCTGTATAATTTCTGAAAGACTAGTATTCTCTCTGCAGGCTGACATACATGGAAAACACAGAGGAAGATTTGAAAATAGTTAATATAGAAGTTCATTCTTTTTTTAGGAAGTGGTTAATGGCACAAGGGGGCTTGCTAGGGTCGTATCCAGAGGCCGTAGAGGTTTATGTGTATTCCTTGGCCGAGTCTGGTTGTGGCAATGCCAGCATCAGTTATTCATGGCCTTCATACTGAGCCATTTGAAGCCAATTCATCAGTTTTGGATGGAGCTCTCTAGCTACTCACCTTGTGGTCCTGTGCCCTATTCTTTGTTTCCTGAAGAAAACAACCCCAAGCAGGACTTTAAAGACAAATGAACAAGCCTCTGGAGAGTGAAACCTACAGCTTGCATCGTCCTTGCTTGGGTGGCAGAAGTGCTGACTACCTTCAGTTGATAGAGTAGGTGGAAAAGAGTTGTTATTCTGGATTTCGGGAAGAATAGTAGATAAATCGTGGGAGACACATGGACAAATGGTAGCCTGGCCCTATGTTTCAGATGCTGGCATAGGGCTGAGCAGATGGAGCTCCAGTCTTTATCTTTTACAGATTCTCTGTGCCTGAGGTGACCCAGATGCTTGAAATCAGTGGGAGTCGGGAAAGACTTGTGAGACACAGACTTTTAGAGTGCTAGAGCTTCTGTGGCTTAGGAAAGGACAGCCCATCAGCAGAGCTGGAGGATCGAGTCATGTCTACTCTTAGACTCTGATATTAAAACACCTAACTTGGAGAGTAGTCCCAGAATATTTCTATGGACAGTTATTTAGAACCAGCTGATGGCTGGTAACTCTGTAAACCAGGGTAAACCAGTTCCTTGCTGTTGTATCTCATGCTCTCAGCAATTGCCTTATTTCAGTAGCTCATCTTCAAACTAGCAGTGTTTACAGTCCTGGGGCCTGAGAGGGTCACGCACATCTGCATGTAAAGCACTCTGTTGCCGTGGCTAATGCTGGATTCCCATACATGTTCCCCAGTGCTGCCTGGTAAGATTGTACACAAGTGTAAAAAAAAAAAAAAGTGAAAAATGCCCCTCTTGGATGTATATTAAAGTGTGTGTGCAGATTATGTATCACATTGCACTTAAGCTTAGATATGGCATTATCTGGCAGACGCTAGGCCATATAATAGAATTACGAAGGGTGTGAGAAAGCAGCACCTCTTCCCATCTGACCCCCTAAGGGAAGCAAATGCTTTGCTCCAACACTGTTCCCCGAGAGCTAGAACTTTAGCAAATAAAGGACTTTATTAAGTTGTTAATAAGATTTCATTTTCTCACTAATACTATGGTGCTACATTATTAATTTAAAACTGTATTTAGCCTGACATGCTAAAGTGCTAGGCCTCATTATTAATGCATAAACCCATGCCTCTGTTGTTTAATTAAACACCATGATTATGAAGTTCTGATGTGGTTTAATGATAGCAGGCTGGAGTGGCAGTACATTCCTGTGCTCAGATCTCCCCCATTCCCCTCCTCCCCACTGCTTTATCCTTTCATTTCCCATTAAAAGCACAAATGAAGTTGCTCTGCTGAATAAACACCACGTGACAGATGATGTTGATCTCTCCAAGGTGACACAGAATTACATTTTTATTTTCCTAGGCTTAGATTCTTACTGACCATAGATTTCCATCCTCCATTTTTTAATAGCTGTAAAGATAAGTGTTTCTATTCCCCAAAATACCACGGAATTGTGATTCCCCATAAAGTCAACAGGAGTTTGCAACTGATTTCAAGGGGACAGAGTTTCACTCTCAAAGGAGAGAAGAGCCTGGAGAAGAAGCCTGGACCATTGTTGTACATGTCTGTTTAAACATAAGTCCAAATATTTGCTTTCTTGGAATGGAGCTTGATCAAGGAGAAGAAGATGAGTCAGTAACAGAGCTCTTAATGTTTTTTCAGGGTAAGACAAAGGCTATCTGCAGGATGGCACAGATATATTTGAGCTTTCCAGGCAGAACTGTGGGCTAAACAGAGTTTTGAAATTGCCACTGTGTTGTACTATATCACATAAGAATTACACAGATCTAGACCAGGATAATAAACCCTGCGGACATGTCCCACCTCAGTGTCCCTACTAGCATCTTTTGAAGTTATTCATGATTGTTTCATGCAGCTCACTGTGTGCTCCTTAGAATCTCCGCAAAACTATGATTTTCTGGGTATTTCTGAAAGACTTCCTGCTTCATATTCTCTTCTTTTTCCCTCAAATATCTGGCTTCAGTATCTTCTTCCTCCCTGCTCCTGGTAGTGGTTCTTTCTGAACAGCAGCTCACCCAGCCTAGTTTGCAGAGCCTTTTACTTTATTGACTAGGAGTAAAATTAAACATATACTTATGTACTTTCCAGCTTAATAAGGGATTTAAGCAGATCAGCCCTCTGTGCCTCTGTTTCTCTTCATGCTCCTTGCCTCGTCTGTTCAAAGAGAAAATCCTTGGTTTTGGAACATACCCTCTCCCTAAATTTGGGGCCCGTTCACTCTTTTGAAGTCAAAAGTATTTGTTTAGTCTTGTTTGGAACTAGAATTGCCCCCCAAGTCAAGGCAGATCCTGGTCTGGCTAGAGGGGCAGGAGGGAGAACATGTTGCATGACTGCAGTCATCCATCTGGCCATTCCTAGTGAGATGGGCAAAGTCCTATGTGCCATCGAGGTGAGTTCAAAGCTGACAACTGCCACTTTGCACTGCAGAGCCCAAACTCTATTTCTAAATGAAATGGGCATTTGTTTTGAACACATCCTTGATTCTCTCCCTTGCATCTCTTTAAGAGAAAATGGTTCATTCCAGTGAGAAGGTTCCAATCCGATTAGAGCTCAGAGGGTGGCGATCAGTGGCACGGAGTCTAGTTGGAGGCCTGTAGCAGTGCCTTGATGGCCAAGAAGGCCAACGGGATCCTGGGGTGCATTAAGAAGAGCATCTCCAGCAGGTCGAGGGAGGTGATCATCCCCCTATACACAGCCCTGGTGAGGACACATCTGGAGACTGTGTGCAGTTCTGGGCTGCCCAGGACAAGAGGGATGTGGAGCTGCTGGAGAGAGTCCAGCGCAGGGCTACGAGGATGATCAGGGGCCTGGAACATCTGCCCTATAAGGAAAGGCTGAGGGAGCTGGGCCTGTTCAGCCTGAATAACCTTCTAACAGAGAGATGACCTTTTATTTTTTTTGCGTTTATATGGTGCTTGTTGCTAGGATTTAGATCTTTGCTGAAAGCTGTTATTTCTCTTAAGTACAGGAGAAAGTGCATTTTCACCTCCATTTGGGTAAACTGTCATTTTCTACTGTTCACTGCTTTTCTCACCATGGAATAATAATTTGAGGTTCAGTGGGTTTTTTGAGAGAAATGCATTCCAGGAGTGTTGTGGGGCCTGGGAAGTCCTCTCCGTTTGCTACTAGAGGAGGAAAGGAAGAGGAGGGAGAAGGTTGCTGAAATGCTCAAGGCTTCTGAGTGCTGCAGTTGCTCAGCTTCTGCCATCAAATCGTATTCCATTTAGGAGGGTCATGCAGGTATTTTATAACCGTACACAAAAAGCAGCTGGTGGGTAGCTGAGAAGCTATATATGTATGCATAATAACTTATTTTTTGGTGGTAGCACTAGCATCCATGGGAAGCCACTTTAAGTAGATTTAAGAGGATTCTGTCCAACCGTGATACTGATGAATAACAGAAGTAATCTAATATTACCCCTTGTATACCTGTGTTAGAAGTGTTATTGTAAGTCATGCTATTAATACATGATGCAGTGGAAACTTAACTACTTCAGATGCAGTAGGCTGTAACAGAGTGAGGGGGAAACTTAGGTACATGTATGCAGATCACTTCATGATACATAGAAATGAGCATATTACTCCTCCTGGAATGTTTTCTTGGATTATTAATTTCTATAGTCAATGAGGAATTAGAAGAAACTGGAAAAGCACCATCATTACTGTCAGTTCTCTATTCTTTACAAAAGATCACTGGTTAAATTCTCTAGTTCCTTTGGTATTTCATTTCTTCCCACTTATTTTGTAGATGACTTGTTTTGAAAATAATTTACTAATGTAATTTGGAGTTCATTTGAAATTCTCAATACTTAGTAAACGTGTGAGTTGATAAGTGGTTTAAGTAATTTAGTCATAGTCATTCATGTTTAAGGAAGGAAGTTTGCTGATGACAGATCAAAATTTTATCTTGTTTTGATTAGATAGGAAATTAGCCTTGTCAAATGGGTCCATTCAGTCAGCTTGTGGATTTGGAAAGTTTTCAAGCAAAGTTCACTTGCTAAAATAGTAGCAAAAAAGAAATAGGAAAAAAAAAAAGAAAAAAATGCAAATCCACTAAGTGTTAATCTGTGCAAATCCATTTAGATATTTGAACAAACATCCCAGGATATTTTTTAAAGTATTCACATGGAAGTATTGCTGCAACTACAGAACACAAAGCTGTTGGTGTTCGCTGTGCTTACTGAATCTGATTTGCTGTCATGATGTGCTGATATTCTGGTTCCCATGAAGATACCGAGAAAAAAGAAGTCCTTCAGAATGGAAATTAATGTCTCAGATGTTGGATTTTCTGTGTCATGGAACTTCTTTTTTTTCTACTCGGCAGTAAGTCTTAGCTCTCAAATTGCACAGAGGGTAGCTACAGTTCATAGTATCATAAGAAGAAGACATTTCAGTTTGCACTTCAGTAACCGTCATGCGTTGCTTTATACCAGCAAATCTTGGCCTTGCCAGATGCAGGGGGCTGTGGCATCATCCATATCTTCATTCTTCTATGCCTGAATCAGGGATCTGGCTCAGTCATTCTGTGTCACACACCCTCTTTTCTGCATTCCTGATTTCCTATTTCTCCTTGCTTAGCCTTGACCTCCAATGTGTTCCTTCCAAAAATCTCAGCCTGTCTCGTGCAAGACCATTTCTCTGTAGATGATCTAAACTCTGGAATAGCTTCCCTCATTCCTTCACTACACTAACCCATTACCTTCAAATCTCAGCTGAAAATATTATACCTTTCCCTGTGCAATTATTTCTTCTGACAGTGTAAATGCTTAGCTCTTTTGAATGTGGATATGTTGCTACAGATGCATGAGTGGTGTTATACAAAATAAAATCTCATGGCTGGCATCTGCATCCGTGAAAAATTCTGTTTCTTTTTTTTTTTTTCTATTAAAAATCTGTAATTTAAACATTGAAGTAAAAGAAAAAGAAACAATATTGATAGATGTAGATCTTCCAGTAGTAGAGGAAAAACAACAGAGCATGAGGACTCTGCTTCCTGGAGAAAGATACCAAAAAAATTCAAGGATGTACAGCAGGAATTGTCTCCAAAGAAAAAATGCAAGCTGAAAACATTTCTTGATCATATTCAAACTTCACTCGGTCGAAACTACTGCTCAAACACTTTCATAAGTTGGATATGCTCTTTGCCAATCTCCTAGTATTTTAGGTGGAAAGTGGTGCATTAAGCATTATCAGTCCTGTAAGATAATTGAATGGAACGTATTTCTGGGGAATGGCACAAAATTACACTGCTCGGTGCTGAATGTGTGGGATGCTGTGATTTCCGAAAGGTCAGCCAGGCCAGCCAAGTTAGCAGGAATAGTCCCTCTTTCCATCCTCTCTCTCTGCCTCACACGCACTTACACGAGATAGAGCAATCGACAGTTTCATTACAACTGAAACAACTAAAATTAATCAAGTCCAAATCCCTCTTGTCCAAGAGACCATGAATTCAGCTGGATCAGAAGCCCTTGGTTAAGCAGCCCCTGAAAGTCTATCAAAGTTTATTAATATGGTAATTTATATGGGTAAGCGCATAAAGATGCTAATTGAAATGTTTTTTTATGCATTATTTTTTAAGGGAGGAAAGGTTGGGGATTTTCTAGGAAGGAAGGCTGAATTGCTGCTTATGTTTCATCATGTCATAATGTTATAATTTCATCATTTGACTATGCTTCATTTTAATTTTATTTTTTTTTAAGTGCGAAGAACAAAGAACTTGATACTCCAAAGATTTGGGGCTTGTGCTACGTCTGGTTCTGGTCTTGATGCATGGAGATAGATTGAATTAATCAAACTTCTTCACACTGCTATTTAATCGGGTTTACAATTAGCTGAGGGCTGCAGGTCTCCCAGGCCTATCAGCTTTGCAAGCAGAAGCTGTAATACAGCAGCTCTGCAGCCACACACTGGGAGTGCCTTACAGACCAGATTGTCATAATGTGGCATGAAATTAAAGCACGATGTTACTTGACAACAGAATTTCAATTTCTCCCTCCCCCTCTTTCTTCTCTTTAACAAAGTCTCTACCTAGAGATAGGCCTCCCTGTTGAGCTGCACCCACCTGCTCTGAGCTACGCAGCTGCCTTCAAAAGAGTTTCTGATACTATTAAACCAATCTGTGTTCCATTACAGTCATTGTGATCTTCCTCCCTGTCTGCTTTCAGTGGCAGATTATTTTGCTGTGAGGAGCTAATAAGCATACAGCTCTTAACTTGTTTCAATTCTTACTCAAATGCATTGATTTCTTCTCTCCCTCTCGTCTCAGAACACGGGGGATTTTCGCTGCTGTCTGGTCTCCCCAGTCCTGCACGCGCAGTTATGTCAGGCCTCCCCAGCTGCCCTGCTGCCATTTACACTGGTAAAAACAACTTGCATTCAGATAAACAGGCACCTAGGAGTGAAGAATCAGGGTAGATTTTTCCTTCCATTAGCCTTCATTTCTTGAGAAGCAGACTGAGTGCAAATTAGAAAACGGGGTTCAATTTCACCTCCCACCAACAAGTCTTATGGACTTGATAGCAGCAGAAATTGTCTGGGTGATGATGAATGGATTTAGCTATTTTAGAAAGCCTGTCATTGGATGAAAAGAGAGAAAAAACACAACGATCCCACTAGGATCCCACTCAGATCTGGGAAGAGAGAGGTGAGGGTCAGATGCAGCTGATAATGGGGGATATTATTCCTTATTTGAACTGACCTGGAATCCGATCTGATACAACAGACACCATAGAATCAATGGAAGAGTTCCCTGTAATTATGAAAGAAAAAAGGTTCAATGTATTTTCCTGATGGTGAGATTGACTGTGGAGTAAGTGCCAATCTAGCACATTTGAAGCCATTAGAGTTACCTTGGGCAGAAGAAATATAAATCGAGGTTGAGAAGCCTGGCACAGGGCTGTGAATGGGGATCCATCTCTGGTCCTGCTAAAGCGAATGAATGAGGATCCTGTAGAAGAAGATCCCACAGAATCAAACTCTTCGTGGTACAGGTTGGCCACAGCCACCTATTTCTCATAATTTGACTAGATCTGGAAATCATTGGTTCCACTTGTACTTTAGACCTTATGTTTTGTAGGAACAGGTTCTGCATGTTAGGTCTGTTCTTTGCACCTCTGAATTATGAAAGATGTTTGAATTCCATCTCTTAATATCAGCTACTGAGTGAAAATAAAAAACATGTCCACAGAGCAGCATCCATAAGTGGACTGCAGGGATGAGGCTCATGCAAAACAGGCAGAATAATAACTCCTGCATTAATCTTATCTGTATCTGCTGCCTTCAATAGCATAGAGCTACAATTCTGAGTTATTCAGACATATTTAATCAGAGTAACTTCCATTTAGTTATCAAACTTAGCAACAAAATGAACATTGCTTGTTACAAAAAATCTGCAAGCTACTGTCCTCCATTACTCTTCATTTCTCTTCTTACCTGGTAAGAAGAATCCTCCCAAGAATTAGATGATTATTCAGAAGATGGATTCTGCTCCCACTCGAGGTGAACATTTCCTCTCCCACTGAAATCCCCAATCAGGTGCAAGACCAAGGTGGTTTTAAGCATTTGATACAGGTTGGCCTGCAAACAGCTGTAGTTTGCCTGGCTGATAGGAACCATTTGTGGGCTTAGGGGGTAAAGGAAAAAAACAGTGAACTTTAAAAGGCAGAATTTAAAAAAATCATTTTGAAAAAAATCAAACTTAATGAAATGAGGTGAAATAATTTTCTCAGTTTGCCTGGGCATTTTAAATTGAAAGCAGAGTGTAACCTCTGCTTGTAAATTACTGTAAACATTTCAATCACTCTCTAATTCATGGTAAAAGACAAGGAAAGCTGGAGTGCGGAATATTAATCAATGATCATTACTGGGAAGTCAGTCTCTTTGTTTTGCCCTGTTTTTCCTGGGCCAGAGTCTCTAGGATTTTGCAGAAAAAAATGTTTATATATATATATATATACACACATACATATAAAATAAATGAATATTTATGAAGAGTTTGCTAGTGGCAGACCAGGCTGGCCCTGCAGGCCCAAAGGAATTAATGTAAATTCCAGTCAACCGTGAAAACCCCCTAGAATTGAACTGTATTTCAGCATGGTGGATAAAGCACATCAAAGAGCAGAATTTCTATAAGATAATTACACACAATGCAACTCTAATCACAGAAAGACTGTGGATATTGCTGATAAAGCGTAATAAATCTTTTATGACTATGCCTCATTCTGCTGAATCAGCTTTCTGTTTCTATTGCAGTAAACTCAAGATTCTTGCTCTTACTTATATATTTACAATTTTTAAAAACACATCAACTAATGATTTGCTATAGCTTCCATGAAAGGTTTGTGTTTGTTTAGTTTTGTTCCTTGTTGAAATGCAGTTAGATCAACTACAGCAAAAATTCATCTCTCTTGCCTGGCAGATCTGCAAAAATAAATGATATATAAGTTGAGAAGCTGCTTTTCTGTTGTATTTTAGGAAATTGGAGTAATTTCAGTTTTGACAGTTCCAACTTTGCGAAATTGAAGCTCCCTCGTATCCTCTAACATCATGAATTCCTCTCAGAGAGCCTCAGAGTGGCTGAGGCTGGAAGGCATTTCTGAGGATCAACCAGTTCAGCTCTCCTGCTCAGAGCAAGGTCACTTGGAGCAGGTTGCCCAGAGCCAGGTCCCCTTGAGTTTTGAATATCTCCAAGGATGGAGACTCTCCAACATCTCTAGGCAAGTGTTCTAATGCTTGATCACTCTTGCAGGAAAAAAAAAAAAAAAAAAGTTTTCTTATGTTTAATTTTTTTTTTTTTGTATATCTATTTGTGCACATTGCCTCATGTCCTGTGACTGGATATCACTGAGAAGAATCAGGATCCATCTTCTTTACTGCTTCCCACCAGGTATTTATACACACAGCCAGGATGTTTCTGAGTCTTCTCAAAACTGAACGGTGTCAAGAATGATGAAAGTAAGAATAGTATATGTGAGTTTGCATGTATTTACTTTTCAGGCTTTAAGAATTCAGAATATTTTCTGGGTCATATGCTCAAGCTAATAGGGAGTTCTGATTTTAAGTGTAACTGTCAACTCTTGTGTAATTGCATGTCTTCAGCAGCTGAGAGTTTCAGGAAAATAGCCTTGTGATAGAAGTGGGAATGTTTGCAAAGTTGTGTCAAACTGATCAGTATTCAAAAGGAAAAATGGAGGATCTTCCCTTGAGTCAGGGAGTGGTTGCTTTTAAAAGAGCATCAGAGCAGAAGCTGTGTGTGCCAGGAATAAGGTCTGGTGCAGATAATGCCCCATTCCTATAGCAGCAGTGGAGCTAGAAACCTAGACCCTGGTCACCATTTGTTCCTCAGATGTTTTGGGGGACTCCTGGTGTCTCACTGTGAAGCTCACTTGTACGTCAAACATCATCTGAGCACTAGCAGATCATTTACTGGAAGTGTCTCCTGTACCTTAACCAAGAAGCCAAAGTTTGTCTTCATATGAGTTTTGCCCTTCATTTGTCTTTCTGGCATATGGGCAACAGAAGGTCTCAGCTTCTAACAGAGTGAAAGAACTTTACATATGGTTTAATTACAGTAAACGATCAACAATAGGAAGAGTTTGCTGGGGGACAGCTGAAGTCCACTCATGGATTCAGTGGACGTCTGCTCAGGATTCAATGCTCTGCCACATTTGACAGTGACACTTTCATGCACCTTAGAGAAAATTGTTCCAAGAAAAGTCCATCCCTTAGTGTCTCTGCGCACTGGGGGCCTTTCTCAAATTGACAGCCTGGCTTCTTGGCTGTTGTCTGAGCTTAGCATCTCCTGTGCTAATTTTGGAACTTACAGTCTGAAATCCTCTCTGACTGTTGGCTTTAAGTTTACTGTTAAGTCTAAGTTTGAACATGAGCTCATATATCTTCTGGCAAGTAGCTAGATCTTCCACATCTGTTGTGCTCTCCTCATCTCATCGACAGGTACATGTTACTCAAGACTTACTTAAGGCTTCTCATAGTCTTTGTGAACACACCATAGCTCCAGAGCCTTATTTATATTAATAGCATCACCCAGGTTGTTACCCAATGGGAAGTACTTTTGTATGCGGTCTCCCAAAGAGATATGAAAGACCATGTCAGGACAATGGAGGGTTGCAGAGGATGTTCTTCCTTTGCATGATTTACATCGTGTCTTTGAAAGCGTGTCCCTCCTGTGACAGTCTGAAGCGAATAAACAAAGTTCCTGGGGAAATGGTATGCCGTGTTCAAACACTTTGCTGAACTTTAATGTTCTGTAGGTTGCAAGGAAATGACTACAAAAGCCTTGGAAGAGCAAAGGACGAAAGTTAGCTCAAGGCAAGGTGATCTTCCCTCATTAAAATCTATTTGTGCGAAGTTAAGACGTCAAAGAAATTTCATTTGTTCCAAGAGGGTATGAAAGCCCAGGTTATTAATGATCAGAAGGGATTTGGGAGTCCTGTTTGCCAAAGCAGAGGGAGTAGTGAAAGAAAGAGAAAGAAAAAAGAAAAGAAAATAAAAAAATACTGTATTTGCACTTTTAGTGTTATCTGGGTAGAATAATGAATGCAACTGCCTTAACAACTTTTTTTTTTCCCTCCAGTACAGATCATATGAATGATTTTAAAGGAAAAAAAATCATCAAAATTCAGCTGGAGATTTTGCATGCAGTTCTTCAAGCTGTACTGCTGCCTACACAAAGACCCGCAAATGAGTTCCAGGGGCAACCTGCTATCGTTTCCTGATTTTTATAGAAAGTGAATGAGGTTGCTAAAGACCAGATTATTGATTCTGAGATTATTAAGATTTATGCTTGTGTGGATGCTGTGTGCCCAGAATCATGATATCACGGGCAAGGTTAGAACACGGTATTTAATGCTAACCCTTGTACCTGCCACATTTTCATAGCTCAAAACAGCAGCACTGTAACATCTGAGTCTTCCTTCCTCTGTAGCCTGGGATTACAGGGAGGGACTGAGACAGCGTTTCTGCTCTTTAATGTTTTCCTCGGCAGTACCTCATGTTTGGCCTCTTGCTCCTCCTGAGGCTCGGAGAAGAGACCCTGTTTTTTATTGATCTCCCTTCTACCTGCTTCAGATGAATGCTCAGCCGCTGCCTCGGGACCCAACAAGGAGCTGTCTTCCACAGGTGAGTCTTTGCTGTAGGTTGAGGTGTCATTCACGGCTCCTGGGTTATTCTCAAGAGTCAAAAAGGCAGGTCCAGCTGCAGCATTTGAGAGGATTTAGCCCTTGTGCTACATGACACCAGGCTCCCTTCTTTGCCCCTTTACTTGTCTTTGAGGGTATAATAGGGAACATGTTACAGGTCCCTGCTAGAGGTACTTTTTTTTTTGCATATTTGCATTTTATTTGGATCTTTGAAAAGTCAATTGGTGCCACTGATTGTTAGGAGCAAGATCAAGTTATTAAATCATACTTTAGGTTAAAGATTCAGCTGAATCCTTAGCGATGACAGTATCAAGCCCAACTACAGTCCAGGAATCAAATACTCTCTGGATGCAAAACTCTGTGTGGTCATCCAAGGTTTGGCCCTTCACATGCACAAGCACTGACAGAATCAGTGTTTGCATCTATGTGAGAAGATCCCCGAGCGGGAAGGAAGCACCATGGGCCCAGATAGGATCTGTGGTGGGACCCACCTGGGGAGGGGGACAGCAAATGGGGGTCACATAGCTCACCCAAAACCCAAGCTTGGGAAGCTGAGCTGTCCGGGGCCCTGTCAGAGCCAGGATTGCTCCTTGAGTAGTAACTGCTGAAAATGCACATAGAGCTTGCTATAGAGCTTACTGCATGGAGGGCCTTTTTTCTTTTTTTTCCCCCCTTTCCTGAGAAATCAGCAGAAATCTCCTATCTGTGGCTCAGCCAGCCTGTCCATCTGTTTATGACGGCTTCTTTTATCACCAGCAGCCATGTGAGGGCCGAGCGCATTCAAAGGTACGGCTCCCTTTCTGTGCTGATAGTGGCCCGGTTTTGCATGAGTGCAGAGCGGCGATGTGGCCACGGGCTGATTGCATTTGCTAACGTTAATCATCCAGGGGCCAGGCGAGGTGAATAAGTGAACTCTATTTTATTCAGCTTGACAGAAGGAGGAGCCGAATGGAAACGATTCTTATCGCCGGTTGTGGCCGACCTAAATTAACGCTATCTCTGGTGCTGAAAGGCCCTGGAGAGCAGATGTCTGTATTTTCTGTGCCCTCCGTGGTGGAGGGATGGCTGTAGCAAACCACACATCAGCCCCGCGTTAACTTTGGGACAAAGCTGATTTGTGTCCCCGGTCGCATGGGCAGGGCAGCCTGCAAGATGGAGATGGAGGAAGTTGAGTCTGGTTTTGCCTGCTTGCAACAAAGACCGATCACTAAAGTGGAATTTCAAGTGGAGGTCCTTTATTATGCCATTTACAGAGGAAAGATGAGAAGGGGCAAATTCTTTAGCAACTGTCCAGAAAAAAACACTTTTTAGTTGCTGAACATCAGTGCTGGTTACGCCGCTGCCAGCAGCGTAAAGCTCTGTCATTACCACTCTGTCTGCCTTGTTTTCCTTGGGGTTTCTGCTGGGGAACCAGACCTGGCAAGCAAGGCTGCACATTGAGCTCTTCCCCAGCCAAGCAGCCTCATCATCCTCACCCTTGAGTGCCACTGAAGCCCAGTGTGACTGTGAGTGGGATGGAGATGACCAGAGGCCTGGCCAGGACCGTGTCCAGCCTCCCTCAGAGGAACTGGATCCCAATGATGGGAGCCAGGGTGCTGGCAGCACCCAGGCACCAGCCCCCCTCGTGCCTTACATTGTGCCCTGCTTATTGGCGTGGAAAAGGGAAGGCCGTGCTCATGAGAGGGTGAAAACAGAAGGATAACTGCGAAGAGAGAAGATGGAGGAGGCTCCAGGAGAGCTACCCAGAGAGTGGAAGAGAGATGGGGAGCGAACAAGGAAGCAAATGTGATAATTGGCAGAGCGCGGGAAGGGGAGCCACCCACGCGGCGACGGCGGCACGTTGGAGCTCAGGCAAGAGGCACTGCAAGCACATTCCCATTTCTCGGTCTCTGTATCATGCTCTTCTCCTCATTGCAAGCTCTGATCAAGTCTGACTATCTTCACCCCTTCTCGCTGTAAAGGCTCCTATTAATGTTGACAGTTTAGGTGGCTGGGGGATGCAGTATTAGTCCTGACAAATGCTGGTAATTTGCAAGCAATGTTTTCCCTCTAGCACCAGTGGGAAATCACCTAACCTTTGCCAATAATTCTCAACATAACTCACAAAGCCTCATCTTCTATCATTACGAGGTGCAGCATTTCTGAAAATTATCAACCTCTTCGTGAATCCGTCCGTGCTAGACCATGCAGAGGAGGGGATATTAATCAGTGTGTGAGGCCCACTGTACTATTAAGGATTCTCTTACAAGATCTTTTTACCAAATGCTCTCTGATATTAAGCTTAGTTGATGATGCTTTCAGATCTCCTTTTTTTTTTTCCACCCTGCCACATCATTTAGCTCTAACTATTTTTTATCTGTTCTTCTGGTATTGATTTTTTAAAACCTCATTTGCTTAAACTGTCTATCAAGAGCACTTGTGTATGCTTGTGCTTCAAAGTGACGCTGATTAGTCAATGGCTAGTATTATTTGTATAATTAATTATTATTAAATAATAAATGTGATCGGCCCAGGTCTGAGGGCTGCAATGGGGACAGTAAGCTGAGACTCTCACCTGCCATCCAGATGCATGAGGTTTTCCTAAGAGCTCAGTTTAGAGCAGCTTTCCTGGAGAATACAAGGAGTCCAGTAAAGTCTTTGGTTAGGTCTTACCCTACTTGTTCAACTGAGAATATACAAAGAGAAAGACGCAACATTGCTGGAAAATATCCTGGCACCTGCACTGAGTTGAGGACCCTCCAGAGTTCAGATACAGCCTGATCTCTCTCTTGCTTTTATTTTGCAGAAGCTGGAGCCAAACAATGCTGGTAGCAACTGCGTTTAAAGCAAAATTAAAATGTAATGAGGGTGGGAGGCAGGGACAAGCTAGCGTGGACCATCTGAGCTGTTGCAATTCTAGAATTCATCAGTGCCGCTGAAAGCAGAGAGCGGCTGTTGTGTTATTGATGCAGGGGGAGAGAGAGGTTATTGCATTGTTGGCGTACAGGAGGTGGGCAAAGATTACCATGTTCGCAGCGGTACAAGGAGCGAGATTATCCAAATGCAATAAGCCATTGTTACAGCAGTGACAGTTTTCCACGCCTTTCCCCCCCACCATTCCTTATCCTGTCCTTTCCACCTCCTGCCTGCATAATATTAAAGGTCAGTAATATCCAGACAGATGGTTGGGAGGGTTTATGGCGAGGGGCTGATTTCTTTGGTCATTTTTCTGAAATAGCAATTGTGCTCAGAAAAAAAAAAAAAAAAAAAAAAAAGCTTTTGTTGTTGTTGTTGTTGTTGTTGTTTTCCTGGGATTAACTCATCCAAATGCTGTAGAAGAGAAGAGGGAATTTGGGTTAGAGGACTGGCCCTTTCGCTGACATCTGCACTACTCGTATGACAGCTCTGTGGAGCACAGCTGCATTCTAAGTGCTGGAATAACCAGGGGTTAAATACCACTGGATTTTGTCTTTATTTGATAGATAACTTCACTAAATG
>VZSG01000299.1:198851-218655 GCA_013398315.1 Nothoprocta pentlandii
TTTTTTTTTTTTTTTTTTTTTTTTTTTTTTTTTTTGTGGGGGCAGCTCCTCCCCACGAGGGCTCTCCAAAAATGACTTTTCCCCCTCAGTTTTTGAGCCCCTTACGCAGATGCGGGTGCTGGTGGCACCATCACCCACACTGGCTTTTTTTTCCCTTCTTTTTGGCAACATTTATTTTTTCCTGCTGTTTGGGGGTTTCGGCAGCCTTGGTTTCCCGAGGCTGACAACACACCCCATATGCTATTTATCTTGTCAGAACTCTCTCCCTCTGCCCTCGGCTCCCATTTTGTTCTCATTAATAGCGATTATGAAAAATGGGGCTAAATACTTACTTTCATATGATTTATCCAAATGTTGAACTGTGTAATTGGAGGAGCTAAGACATTATCCCTTCAGATTCTGTCAAGACTCAATTTCTGCATTTGATTTAATTTTTAAACCCGTGACCCATAACAGTACATATATTTATTGCCTTTATGGTGGCTTGGCTGAACAATATATCCATCAGTCAGGAAGGGAAAGCTGTGTATTATTTTTAAGGATTTAAATAATTGGGTTTTTTTGCAAACATTTGTCCTTAGCATGCAGTTATTAACACAAGGCCCCCAGACACGGCACAAGCAAAAGTTGGCTGGAAGGGATGCCCTTATAATGAAGATATTTAATAACTGGAATTGGCTGCTATTAAATGTTGGCCAAGGTCTAGGGATGCCCCGGGATTGCAGCGATGCCCTGGGATTGCAGCGGGGTTTGCATGGAGCCCTTTGCACCACGGCGTGGTCGGATGGTGCTGGAGTGACCCCGTTATCCCGGCATTCGCATCCCACTGCCGGCATCTCCCATTGCTTCCACTGTGGAAATGGCTCCGAGTGCAAAATGCACCGGTGCAGATGCAAGTGTCAGCACCGCGGTCCTGCTTCCCAAACCAGCGCGGGGCTCACTAATAAAACAAGTAATCAAGCTGCTAATATCGACAAGCCCCATTTTGGGAAAAAAAAAAGAAGAAAAAGATAATAGAGCAGCCATCAGGGAGTGCAGTTAATGCATAAAACAATTACCACAGTCAGATGCTTAAATAAGAGGCAGCGGTAGCAAATGCGGCGCTGTGCAGGGGGCAGCTCGTTGCGTGCAGGACGGCTCGTTTGCAACGCTGCAATTCGGTGCAACGGTCCAGCCACTGAAGCGGCATCTGCTTATCAGAAATACCATCTATTTATCTATGGATTTCCTTCCGCAGCCGTTTGCCCCTGGCCCGGAGCTCTCCGTGGGCACCCGCACCGGGGTCCCCTCTCTGTACTCGCTTTTGGAAGTGACAGCATTTTTTGGGCACAATCACTGGGTTTTAAGCAGAAATGCAGCCTAAAAGGCAAAGTTAGGAGGGCTTCTGCTCAAGCAGACGTCTTAAACAAAGGATCCCCGTTGCCATTTTTGATCGGGATCCGACTGTGGATGCTTCATTTCAAGAGCCGGGAGCGGTGCTTCCCTCCTCGCGAGATCGCTGGCGAGCAACACGAATATTGACCATTATTTTTAAGCTCATAAAACCACCACGATCCTCCCGCTCTGCTTTCCGAGGGCTTTGCCCAGCTTTAATTGCTCCCGAGCTCTCCATTCGCTGACCTTAGCCCTTAAATCCCCAACCCGCCCTCCGCCGGCTGGAAAAGGCCGGGAGTTTTCCCTGTCTTTTTAATCCCCATTCCTCTGCTTTAGGGCTTCCTTCACCGCTCCAGACCTCAAATAAATTAAAGAAAAAAAAAAAAAAACAACCCATACGCCGCAATGAGCTGCTTATTCTATCACTTCTCCGCTTCATGGTCGGACAGTCAAGCGTCGGCACCGATTAGACCCGTTCCTATTGACGCGCTCGGAAAAGGGGGTTTAAAAACGAGGTGGAAAAGGGCCGGCTCCGGGCTGGCTCCGCTCGGGATGCTCGGCCGTGGGAGCCGCCTCGCGAGCAGTTGTCAGAGCGATTCCCGCGCCGGGCCCTGACGCGCCGTCTCCGCAGCAAATGTCACGGGGCTTTTTCAAATGAGCAAGCCGCAGTCATTAATTATGGTAATAACCCCGACTCTTAAGATGGAAAACGGCGGAAACTTCCGCATTTTAAAGGGGCCGGCGGAAAAGCTGGAGCCTTTGTCGAACGTAAAGAGGTAAAAGGAAAAACAAAGGGGAAAAAAAAAATATATATATCTCCATCTCTGGGGAAAAAGCCAATCACGCCTGTAAATAAGAAACCTCAATATGTATATCACTCTTTTAACCAAGGTGCTATATATTGCTTTTCCCTGCAATTATGCAGCATGGTATGTATTTGCGTCCGTGCTCCGCTGCGCCGCTCCAATGTATATTAAACGTGCTCCTCTCCGCCGGTGGTGGCTCTTTAGAAAAACGCTCCTGATTTCCCCTCCGAGGGAGAGGTCAATAGGCCAGAACTTATAATTTTGAACCTGGAGCCAGGCTTAATTTATGGATCATTCCCTGGTCTCTGTGCTCGGCTGTTTCGGGGACAGAGCTGCAGCAGCCGCTTGGCAAAGCAGCCGGTCCGGAGAGCAGGGCGTCACAGACCAGGCGCATATGGAATTTAGCAAGCTGAGTGCAATGCTATATTTAATTCAGATCTGCTTGTCTATAAATTATGTATAGTTCTTCAGGGGAAAAAAAAAAAGAAAAAAAAAAGATTGTATTTCCTAATAAAGATCTAGATTATCTCACCAACGCAAGGGAAACAGGGTTAAGAGAAAGAGTCAGGTCTCACGTAGCAGAAATTAGCTTTCATTTGCTATCTGCAAGAATACATTTCATCCTCAAATTTGGTCTATCAGGCTGATCTTGACAAAATAGGGATTTTCTCTCATTCTGACAACTCAAGCGATATTCGCTGGGGCCGAACGGGTTAGATTTTGCATTGCAATATGTGAATGCTGAGAAAACTCCTCCTGCTCCCCCAAATCGCAGCTCGCAGTGCCCGGCACCTGCCCAGCGCCACGTCGCAGCGTTCCCGGGCCGGGAAAGGGCTCCGGAAAAGGCTGCGTCCGGAGCATCCGCTGGCTTAGGGCGCAGCTCCTGGGAGCGAAGCCCTGGTGCTTTGCCTTGCAAACCCGTCTGCTAGAGCACAGCCCAGCATCGCCTGGGCCTCTAGAGGCAGCAGGGAGAAGGAGGAAGCGCAAAATCCATCCCTGCAAAGAAGTGGTGCTGGGGGGGAGAGTTTAACCCCTTCCAAGCTGGGAAGATTGATTTTTTGCAGATGGAGCCTGGTCCAGCCAGGGCCCTGCTTGCTTTTCCCAAGGCCAAATGTAAATGCCTTGCAGGTTGCAAATGCTGTGCAGCAAATAAGCAGCGATGCTGAGACGTGCCCGGCTGCCCGCCGTGCTGCAGGAGTGGCTGCACACGTGCAACGAGTGCGCGGGGGCTCGTGCTGCTGGCAGCACGGGGCGCAGAGGAACCCGCAGCCTTTAATCTGGATTTAGAGCTGCTCGTGATCCTGAGCTCACTACCGCGTCCGGATGCAACTCGGGGGATTAATAAACGGGAAAAGCCGGGACCTTGACTGTCAGGAATGCAGCCGATGCGGCCATAAACCATGCGGGAATGCTCCGCTCCTAAGGAAAACCCGGCTACGTGGTCCCGGGGCTACCGGCCCGAGGCAGCGCACAAGGAGTTAAAGGCAACAACCCCCTCCTGCATTTTATGTCACTGCTCCCCCTGCGCCGGCCCAGGCGAGTTCTTTTTTAGCTCTACCCTTTTGAAAACTGCTGGTTACAGATAAATTAAAATGCCAGAACTGAAATTGCCCACATTAGCCCCGAAGGGAGCCTGCGCTGTCATCTTTCATTAGATGCTGATAGACCAAAAGCCCAAGGCAAAGTGAAGGCTGGTTCCCAAGAAAGGGCTGGGAGCCAGGAGCTGCAGCGCTGCGCCCGGATCCTGCATCTCTGTCCTTTCAAGTTTAAGCTGAGCAATGCTTTCCTGGGCATGTCTGTTTTCAGACTGCAAATTTCGGGCTTAAAATCAGCGGCGAATATGAGCAGAGTATTCCACAGAGCCCTGAATTGTCAAGACAAGCCAATGCATTTTCGTTGAGCAATCTGATGGTTTTGTCTGGTGTCAGCCCTTGCATCCTCCAGGACGGATGATGTGTTTGGACGGTTTAATAAAGAGCTGTTTAGAAATGTGTCTGTTATTTTTATTGTTTTTTTTTTTTAAGAGCCAAATAATCTTCCAGCAACAAACATGGGCTTTTCCCACTAGTTTTCCTATCACTTGGAAAGAGCGCCTGTCACCTCGCAGGTCTGGTGCAGCATGGCACAGAGGGGAAGTAGTTTTGTCAAAAAAAAAAGAGAAAAAAGGGGCTAAAACGATGCCTGTTCCAGGAGCCTAATAAACCATAGAGGCCAGCAGAGGAAGAGGAGGACAAGGCTGGGCTGGGCAGTCCCTGGCCACAGCCTGGCCACCCTTTGTGCTGGCCTTGCAAAATGAGTCGGCTCTTGGACATCAGCTCCTTGGTCACCTCGAACCCCTGAAACGCTGCTGCTGAAGCCAGAGTAGAAACACTGGGAAACTGGTGGGATTTTAAATCATTGCTTGGATGGCTCCTGGGGTGCTCAAGAGTGGGTGCCTGGGCACAGCCCTTTAACACGTGCCCAGGTTGAGGGGCTAGAGAAGCCCGCGCGGTTGGTTTTGCTCATCTGTCACTGCAGACAGTGAAATAACTCACTCCACTTCCATGCACCTGCTTCTATTCTATTCTATTCTATTCTATTCTATTCTATTCTATTCTATTCTATTCTATTCTATTCTATTCTATTCTATTCTATTCCTATCCTCTTTTGCATTGTGATATGAAGGGGAAAGGAAGCATCTCGGAATCCTCACCCTTTCTTGGCCTCAGCAAGGCTCTAACGCTTGGCCTCTTCCACCTTTAGACTCTTCATCTTCGCAGGCTTTTCCAGCCATTCCAGAATTAACTTTGGGTCTGTGGATAGAGCACAAAGCAAACAAGCTCCCTGCGCTCTGCCCCCCTGCCTGGCGCCCGCTGCTCATTGAGTCCATGAAACCATAACGCAAAGCAAAGCAGCCTGAAAAATATAGTGTGCCCAAAGTTATCGGGCGAAGCCGTGGGGAATTTGTTTTCCTTGCACAGCAGCTCCCGAGGAGGCAATAACGATGAGCTGCACTTAGCAAGAGCAAACACGAGCGATATCTCTATGTTGGCTCAGCAGCACCATGAGAAAAAGGCCCCAGCGTCTCCTGGCTTCAGTCCTGGGCAATTTCTGCTGTATCTGAGCAGCTGGATTGAACGTGTTGGGGTATGGGGGTGATGAGAGATCTCAGCAAGCACAAACACTCCTGCAATTCAACACCAACTTGGTGTTTTGAGGTAGATTTTCTTACACTGCATCCCCAAAATGGGCTGGTTAAAGGTTATGGGCAGCCACAAGAGCAAAGCTGGGCAAGACCAAGGGCTCTGCCACGGAGCATCACCTGGGACCTGGGAGCAACCGCCCACCCTGCGCAGCTCGAGGGATGCGCAGGTGCCCAACGGGACCACGTCATGGACCTCCAGCCCACCAGCATGAGCCCCAAGGGCCCAAAAGACCCCCCAGGCCTCCCAGAAGGAGCCAGTGAAGAGCCGCCTGCAGCCAGCGGCGCTCTGCACGGGTATCATGCCGTTTAATTAGCAAATGATTAATTTGTTAATGATCTCCCTGGCACGGGAAGCACTCCCGAACAGCTTCTTCTCATGACCGTGCAAAAGTGGAGCATAGAGGAGGTTCAGCTGCACCTTTTGGGGGCCTTGCAGGGTTGCTCTGCAGGTGGGACACGGCCCGGGGAGACCCAAGGGCCTCCTGGACATTAAGGCACCCCAAGTTTCTGGGAAGCTGCATCTGAAGCTAAAAGACACAAGTGTTTTCTCAAAGCTGGACAAGAGCAAGGCCGTGAGTGTCAGCTCTGCTAGGTCCTGTGCTGCTCCACCTGCGGAAGACGCGTTTGCATTGCAGCCTCTCGCACAAAATGTATGCTGCATAAACACTCATGTAGCCCAAATTCTGTTCTATTCACAGCTTCTGCAAATAAGATTACTGCTGAAAGGAGAAAGAACCAGAAATGAATTGCAGCCTTTCTTAAAAAAAAAAAAAAGAAAAAAAAAAACCAAAAAGAGACCCATTTAAGCCAATTTCTCCAATCAAGGAGAAAGACTCTTTGAAAAACGGATGAAAACAAGCCTCGTTTCTTTGCAAATTAAAGAATCCAAGTGGCATTGCCATGAAATTTTCCATAAATAGGGGCTGAGCGGGATCACAGGGACCGCTTCCCTGGATGCAGCTGCAGAGCTGCTCCGCACCTGAGGTTTGCGCTGTTGCCGCACGCTCCGGCTCTCCCATCCTGCAGCTTCCCGCCTTCCTCTGCTTCTCGAGGGGCTGCTTTGCCCTAGAGACTGAGGAAAACTAGCCCAGTTTCCTTGCAAACCTCTGGAAAGGCTTCTCCTCATCCTGATCCCGCTCCAAAGGAGGTGGATCCCCGGCTCAGGGAGCATCCCAGGTTTCCAGCAGCAGCGTTTCAGCTCATGCCTCTCCTTGTCTGTGGGTCCTGACATTTTAATTCTTTGGAGACTGCTTGTCTTCTCTTACCTCAGTCCTTTCCCATCACTTCTTTCCCTAACTTTCCTGCAGTTCTTTTCCCAGACCTGGCAGCCCAGCCCTGCACGTCCCCGGGGAGAGCTGCAGCCAAAGCACTGATTTGGGGCTCTGGTTTTGGAGTTTAAAAGGAGGAATCCGCCCCATGCTACATAGCTCAAAGAAACCAGCATCGTGCATGAGACAAAAAGCCAGCCCTAAGTGTGAGCAGACCTGGATCCCTTGGATTTCGAGGGGCTTTATATCCTGTAGCAAAACTTAACACGCACCGACACACACGTCCACAGAGCACTGCCTGTTGGGGACTAAGTCCCCCATTTGGCTCCCTGCAAATGGCTGAGATGGGCTTAAAAATAATGAGGTTGGGAAGGAGAATAAAATACATTTTGGGTAAATTTATCTGCTCCTTGGCTTTGGAGTGGCTTGCCGCTTGGCTCTGGGGACCACTTCAATCCCATTTCCAAGCTCTTCTCTGTACCCTGGAGGGCCAGACATTTACTTGAAGAAATCGAATCGAACCTGAGCTTGCCAGAAACCCTGCAAAATACTGATGATTTTCCAAAAAAAAAAAAAAAAAAGCATCTTCCCTGCAAACGGAAGCCAGGCCAGCCTCACAATGAAACCCACAAGCTGCCAGTGCAGCCCTCCTAGGGAGGCATCCTTGCTGATTAGCGCCACTGCCTCATTAACATGCAAACTGTAATCTCATTTGCTCCAGCACCGCTTTGATGTTAATTCCAGCGTTTTGGTGCAGTGTGGGACTGCACTTTGTGTTTCCCGGCTGGCAGCCCCCTCTGCTGCAGCGTGCTCCTTTGGTGCCCCGTGAGCTCGCCCAGCCACGGGGCTTCACTTGCCCAGACCCTCCTCACGCTGATGCTCCATCATAGTGCATTTTATTTTCCTTGAAAGCAGTGGGCAGCTCCTTCCTCAGCATCACGGCTCCTAGGCACAAAGATCACCAAGATGGTCCAGTTTCCAGCTCGGGTTTGCAGCCCCTCGCTCATGCCAGGATTCCCATCCCGCTCTCCGCTGGGATTCCCAGCTGGAGCGGTCGCTCCACAGCAGCCCCCATCCGTGTGGATGGGTGCACGCTGCCTGTGTGCAACCCTGAGCAATGCAGAGCCTTGCACCACTGCCACTGCCACCGCATGGGGACAGCAAGAGCTCCCCGGGGCCACCCCAGCCCGAGCGCGGGCAACAAGCACAAGGAAAGGGCTATTGCACAGATCCCAGCAAATCCCATTTATCCTAATGGGGAAATAAATGAGACGGGGCGTCTCTTTGGAGCAGCACGGACAAGGACATCAGGCAGCTGTCCGGCTAGACAGGGGAAGAAACTTCAATGCGTTTCATTACGAGTATCTGAGTTATCACGAGAGCCACACGTGTGATGGGGACAGGCTGGGGCTGACGGGGACTGTAAATAGATCCTATTCAGAGCGCGACGAGGACTTCACCTGCGTGCAGAACCAGTCCTTCCCACACCTGTAACGGGTGCCTTGCAGTCCGGACTCAGGACTACCTCGACGCGAAGGCATCCCCGAAACGCTGGGCTGCTCTATTGTCTGGGAGATCAATGACTTTAATAATTAGCATCTTACTTACTCATAATTTCTACACTCAATTTGAATCTTAATTAGAGCGGGAGAGGGGGATTTAGAAGCCGTGACGTAGCAGAACGGCCGGGGTTTTTCCTATGTGCTCAGAAGTGGCGACGCTCCCTAGGGAAGCTCCCCAGCCAAAGACGGACACTGGGACACGCCAGCTTGGCTTTACAGACACTGGTCAATATAAATTACAGCACATGGCCGTATAAATCCTTTTCTTATGCCCCGAGGGGAGCTGAAGCCTTGCTCCCTGATGAGCACGGGGGCTGCCCTGGAAGCAGAGGTTCCGGCGACAAGATGTTGTCACCTTGACCACGTCGTCCCCCGCCACGGCCGCATCCAGCCAGCAGAGGAGCTCCCAGGGTGCCAAAGAACTTGGGCTGATGGAAAACCAGCTCCATCGGATGCCACTTTCCATGCCTCTGCTCACACCAGCGAGCGCTTAGCGCATTCCGGAGAGCCCAAGCTCCTCAAAGCTTGGAGATCCCACGGCACCCTTGCCCCATGGCACAACCCATCCGCAAGCCCCCCAGGGGCAGCCCCTCTTTGCACGGGGACGGGCGCCAGGAGCATTTGAAGGCCACGGTTTTAATTAAGGCGCTCGAGGCCGGGCGCGTGCGCGGGGCACAAAGAGCTCCCGAGCGCTCGCCTGCCATTGTGGACCGGCTCTTGCTCTCTGTTTGTACAATAACCTATTGAACCTCTCCCGACTGTAATTCAATACAGAATAGATCCTTGCAGGAGGCTTTTTTTTTGGCAGGGAGCACTGAAGGCCTTGAATCAATTTCACTTTTCCAGCGTGGCTGTTTAATGTATTGATACCAGCTGGAAAAAAAAATGAAAAGGAATCAATGTTACTTTTATTTGTCCTGAGACGAAGCCTTTTGGGGCTGTTCTTTGTGACACCGATAGCACGCGGCGCGTGGCTTTTGTCCCACCTTCGCGAGGAAAAGCAAAGGCTGCTAATGTGAAACAAGCTGGTTCCTTTTTCTTTTTTTTTTTTCTTTCTTTCTTTCTTTTTCTTTTTTTCTTTTTTTCTGGTCAGAAATGCTTCCTGTTTTTGCGAAGGTTTTGATGCTTTTGCAGGAGAAGCGCTGCAATAGTGCAATGCAGGCGGCACAGCTGCCCATTGCAGGGACATGCAGAGCATCTCCTGCAGCATCCCAGGCATGTGCCGAGCATCCCGGCTTCTGGCCAGGAAGGAAACCAAGATGGGAGCCTGTACTCATCCCTACACTCTCCATATGCACCCGAAATGGCCGGATCCATGTGCTGCAGCATCACCTGCATGGGCATGAGCTGTAATGGCACACGATGGCCCATGGTCCTGGTGGCGCAGGCACCTGTGGAAGGCGCCAGGGAAGGAAAATAATCCAAAAATCCCTGGATTGTTTTGTTACCAAAGTGTGGTAAAGCCAGCGAGGGCCATGGGGAGGCTCAGAGTTGCCTGCGAGGTCTCCCAACCGTAGCAGGACGCTCCTCTGCCCCAGCTCAGACCTAGCGGGATGCAGATAAACACCTGAACACATTGGGGACAACTCGTGACAGCTTCCACTTTTCCCGGCAAAAAGCTGAGGATGGATTTCCCCAACCCTTAGGCACTGCAAAGCCCACGGACTTGTGCTCTCCGAGCATTTTTCCACCAGGCTTTGCCCAGGAAACAGAGGAGACTCACACTGGAGCTTGGATGAACATCCCGAGATGTCCGTGGCTCCTACCTCATGAGGCAGCCGGAGCGGCGGCCGGTGGGATTAACTGCAGCGAGTCCTGCCAAAGGGAACTCGGAAACAAAGTCCTTTCTTGTAATTAGGTGCCACGGCGTAAGTCTCCTCTTCATTTGGAACCATTTCTGCAAGACAAAGAAAAATCCACCTGACAAAGTGCTTGCGGACCGCGCGGCGCTCAGGGAAAGGCAGGAGAAGCCCCAGGGCTCCAAACTCGGCTCCGGGATGTAGGGAATAGTGGCTGGACCCCCGAGCATCCCCCATGTGCTGAATCCTGACCCTCCGCTTCCCGCCGCCCCCCTCGCCATCCCTCCCGCCTGTAAATCAGAGCAGAATTAATTCCGGCGCCGCGTTTTATTTGATAAACGTCAAAATATGTAAATACCGGGCTCTCTTCCTCCAGTCGCTAAAACAAATGGAAAACACATTTATTAGCATAGAGATGAGTTTAATCAAATCAGCGGCGAGTACAAATTAGCCACAGGAAACGTAATGAGCTGGGAATTAATTAGCAGCATAATGGTAATAACTTTGCCTGCTGATTACCTTGCGGCCACGGCTCTCCCCCAGGGCTCCGCGCGGCTTCTCCGGCAGCTGATCCTTCCCGCCGCGGGAGCCTCCGGACCCGCAACAGCCGGGGCAGGGAGGGCGACTCGGGGACACGCTGCTGCCCTGCTCGTGCTTTCCCCGATTCCTGCTGCATCCAGGTGCTATCCGGAGCCGGGATTGGGGTATGGATGCCGGGGTCCCCCTTGCAGCCAGGTGCTGGGATCTCCTGCATCCTTAGCGTGATGCTGCGAGCGGGTGATGCTGATGCTCCAAAACGGGGGTGCGTTTGGGTAGGGGCTGAGGTTGACTTGGGCTGGGGACCATGTTGCTTGAGAAAGGGGCAGTTGGGGCTGGGGGCACTTTGCAAAGAGCCTCGCTGGTAAATGGACTGTTTGACACCAGAGGTGATGGAGAACGGCCAGGCAGGGGCTGCAGCGGGGAAAGGGGCAGTTTCTCTTCATGACTTATTTGTATTCCTTCTGCAAGACCTCTCCTCCTAGCACCTGAGCAGGCCAAAAGAGCCTGCATGGAGCCTCCAGTGCAGGAGCTAACAGCACTTCATGAGCCTTAATGAATCAAGCTGTGCAACAACCCTGGGAGGAATTCTTATTCCCAGCAGAGTAGGAAGGTTAAGGGAAAAAAGCTCGCTTTTGGGGGTCTGCATTTGGATGCTCTAGCCCATCGCAGCACGCCTTCGCATACTGCAGCTTGATTTTCAAGTGGTGGAGGGGAAACAGGAGCGGCTAAAACAATAAAATGGAAAAATAAATGAGGCCCTGCTTTTGTAGGAATGGATAAAAGCAAGAAAGGACTCGGCACTTTAGAAAATTAGAAAAATTTCCTTCTCCAGTGGTCTTCCATCTCCTGGAGACTAGAGGCAGACAGGAGGATTTTCGCATGTTATGGAACACAGCTGCACTCCTGGGATTCACTCCAGGAGGGTTCAAGGAACACGGGTTCCCACCTTGTTCTCCATCCTGCTGGGAACTTGCACCGAAAGGAAGACTCGATTCTTTCCTTGCACGTAAAGAAATGCACATCCAGATCTGGTCTTTGAGGCTGAGACTCCATTACTCTACTAAAAGATCTTAGTGAAATCCATACTTGACTTTCCGATGTAAAAATAAGCAGCCCAGTGGGTAAATTCCCATTTTGGCACCCTGGTGACAGAAGCTCTGGGTACCGCCGCCACTTTGCTCTTCCAGTCCTTCCTGGGGTATTTACCAGCACCTTTAACTCAAAAAGTTGGGTCAATGATTCTGCTAATGTTTCCCTCCACAGTGGGAATGTGACAGTTATCCCTGAAAAAAACAGCAAATCTCTCCAAAACGTGGAGAAAAAAATCACCCCTGACTGTATTTTAGTCATAGACAGACTGAAATATCAGCTTAAAAACACCAAGGACTGAAATACCAGCTTAAAAACACCAAAATGCTGTAGTAATGGTGGTCAGCTGGCTCCCCAGGGCAGGTTTCAGGGACTTCTATGGGAGCTTTGCTCGGAGGTAGATGCTGATCTGCTGAGACAGGGGAACTATTTATATCCAGAAGTTACAGAGCGAGATAGGAAAGGGAAGTTTACATGAGTTTTTCAGCATATTTTTGCCAAAATCATCACTGTGGGGAGCAGGAGGTCACCCAGCACCCCTCCAGTGGAGCAGCCTAGGAGGTCTCCTAAGCTCCCATCTCCCGTGCTGGCTGCGCCGGGACCTTGTGCTCCACTCTCAAGGCAAAGGGATTTTATCCTTCAAAGTGCCATCCCGCTCGGCTCCCTGGAGATAAATAGGTTGCTTTACGACACAGGCTACTAGCAGGTTTTTGATTCATGAAGACCTGACCCAACGGCGACCGCGAAAGAATCACCAGTGATCCCCAAATATGAAACGCTTTGGGGAAGGGCTCTACATCATGTGGAGGTGTCAGAGTCTCAGGGAGAGCAGAATTTGAACCAATATGTTCAAGGCTACCTAGTCCCGCAGTAGCCCTTAGCAAAGCTATTTCTTCAAGTACAAACACCAGGCGATTTTGTCTTCATGCCATTTTCTTGCCAATGCTTTTTCTTAAAAATCTGTACGGCTGTCATATAAAATATGCCTCGGTTTGTTCTAATTTAGATTACACATATTTGTCCTCAGTGAATGATTGATTAAGTGCTCTGATCTTGACTGCTATGTTAGCAGCAGGGTATCTGTGCAAGAAGATTGGAAATCTCATTGGACAAAGTGTGGAGATGAAATCCTAGCTGTTATAGATCTGGGTTTGTTTTTCGCAGCCAAGGCAGATACTGTCTCCTCTGCAATAACAAACATGTTTCCTTGGGCATTCCAGGACAGTGCTGCTCTTGACTTTGTTTCCTCGTGGAGGGGTTGAAGTTGTCATAATATCACGGCACCAAACTCTTTGTGTCATGGATCTCGTTGTATAGGGAGTGTATCGGAGCTCACTGGATCATTTCTGATTTACACTGATGGGACTGAAACCAAAATGCGTCTTGCTGACATCTGCGGAGTCACTCTGACAAAAGCAGCATATAAGCAAAAATGGGGAAATAAGCAAAAAAAAAATCTCTGCAGCTCAGCTCTGACAAAGCATCAGACAGGGCTGGAAAGGCTCCTGCAGGACTAGTTACCTTACTAGTTACCTTACTAGTTATCCTGTCCCGGACATTGCTGCACCCAGGCTGTGTGCACACACCTTGTTATTTACAGGAACTGGCGGGTATTTTCTGGCTTATTGGGATAATCTCATGTTTAAGATGTTAAAAAATAAGGCAGGGTGCTTCTGGCGATCCCTTCTTTTGTTCATTTGGAACGGACACAACTGGAGGTATTTGAAACATTACATTAAAAAGAGTATGATCTGTTTTTCTCTTTAATATGATCTAATTTCTGAGGTTGCTCTGTTAATGCAGTTGTCTTCAGAATACCATATTGCTAAGAAAGAACGGCAGCAAGCCAGACAATTTTCTGAAAAAACACAAGATTTTTTTTTTCTCATTTTCTCTTTCAGAAGCTTTTCTCTGACCTTCCTGGATGTGTAAAGAAAGCTTTCAAGACCATCAGAATAAATGGGTTGCTCACTGTGATGTTTGTAGCCTTGGAAGAAGAAAAAGGAAAAAAAAAAGAAAGACGAAAGGAAAGAAAAACCTTATACCCCCCATGTTCTGAAATGGGAAAAGATGAGGTGTGAGCTCAAGGGAAAATATCCCCAAATTTTAGCCTGGTGCTATCACAGCAGAGGCTTTGCACTAGAGCCTGCAAAGTTATGCAAAAAGGCAACGCTTCCCAGGGTGCCAGTGGGATACAGCAGCATATATCATTCCAGGGGTTCAATCCTTCAGAAAGCATAGGATAAAGGCAGGCTGCAGAAATAACACAAGAAGGAAATCTATATTTGGGGGGCAAAAGCTCTGGTCCTGCCTGTTTGGAGAGCATTAGAGCCTCACGTGTGCTGCAAGTGTGCAGATTTGTGCCCATATGTGACAGTGGTTGCCTGACCAGGAGCTGCTTCCCGAAGGAAACCAGGACCTGGGACCATGTTTGGAAGTGACGAGCTGTGCTAATGATGCTGCAGTGTTATCAGGCTCGAATGCTGCCTCCAGCGGATGTCCCCACCGCATCCATTGCTGCAGATCAGGTGGTAATTACACTTGCAGACGGGGTAATTACCCTGAGACTTGCACCGGGGTTGCGGCAATGGAAATACCCACGTGCTCGGCCGGTCCCACGGGTGGGACTGATGATGTGATTTAATAGCCAGCACCTCACGCGAGAGCAGAGAGGCGTTTGTTGTACATTTATGCCATCTTAAATTAAACATGGGAGTTTTTGCATCTGAAAGAAGCAGGGGGCTGCCCGCCACCAACCTGCTTTCCCACTTAAGCGCCTTCTCCTCCGCTTTGCAAAAAACAGAGGACGACGAAGCAAAATAAATATTTATCAGCTCCTCCTGGGGTGTGATTGCTCCGACAAAATAACTCAAGCAAGTCCAGCTCGTGCTCTCCTCCATGCCCTAGTTAAATTTCAGGAGAAAGCAGCGCTGGGAGCCACGGGGGTCCGGGCGCTGGGCTGGCGATGGATGCGCCGGCTCCGAGCTCGCGCCCGCGGGCGCACGGGGAGGTTTTCCAGGTCACATCTGCCCGGGCGCTGCCTCTTCCAGCTCCCAACGTTCAACACCTGCACAGCTGTAGCAGCGCGGCACGTGTGGCTCTTGATGCTGCGCGCAGCCCAGGCAGGCAGGCGCCCATGGGACGGAGGAGCCGTTCCCACCGGGAATGCAGTTTGCTGCTTTTCCTTCCTTTTTTATATATATATTTATACATATCATATCGCAACATACATGGATTTCCTTCTTGTGGGGCATTTTGGAGTCAGGCAGTGCTTTTGCAAGCAGTCGTCCTCCTTCGGGGCACGTGGCTTATTCCGGTTAGGAAAAGCAAGAGTCGTCTGCACGCTCTTTCTTTTGGCAATGTCTGGATAATCATTGCTCATAATAATGCCATCCCAGATGTTGCAACATCTCCTGTATTAATTTTACCCAGAAGATAATTTCCCTTAGAAATCATGTGCAAATCCCCTGTTCTAATTTAAGAATTAATTCAGTGCACTAAATCTTAGCACTTCATCCTAGGAATATTTGTCGGTGCCTGTTAACCCCTTACAAGAACAACAAAAAGCCCAAAAGGGAGATTTGCAGATTTACCTGAGCCTGTCTTTCCCACCAGCTCTGTAGGAGCCTAATATATGAGTCTAATGGAGTCTAATATACGATATCTGGAAATGAGGCTCCCCTTTGACACCTGGAGCCTACTCATGTGAATCATTTCCTTCTCCTTAGTGGATCACAAATTGTAATTGATCTGTTTTTAGAAAACCTGTAAGGAAATACAGGACCAATGCCCTGGTGGTGAATAAATGGTCTCAAGGACTGGAGACCCCTCATTCCAGTGTTGCCAGGAAGGAAAATATGAAGATCCTACAGAAAGAGATTTGAAGAATAAAGGGGAGATGAATGGATTGTCTGGACCCATAGAATAAAATGTGTGTGGAGTCAGGAATACAGCTCCCTTCTTTTGAGTTCCAGATCCACATCAGCAGCATCTGGCCATGCTTCCCTGCCTCGGTTCCCGCACACACATCCAAACACACACCCGTTGGCTGCGAATGTCCTGCACGTTGGGGGCATCTTCGCTTGGTTGATAGGGGAACTGCATCAACATCTTGACTCGGCACCCTCTTGCCCTTACAAGTCATGACATTTGTAGTGTACCTTGCTGAGCACTTTGTCCATGAGGGGAAATAATCAGAAAAGAAAAGAGGCCATTTCTGCTCTAAATTCCATCTCCTGGAGTAAGATCAGAGTGAAACGCAGCACCCCTTTGGAGAAGCAGCATGACTCAAAGGCAGGAACACCCTGCGTGTACTAGGGCACCTCTGCCTGGCCTTTCTTGTCTTATTTCTAGTGGTATTTGGATCACAAAAGGATTCCAGGTATCAGGACATTTAAGCTAAAAAAAAATCACACAGAAAATCGGTCTGTATGTTCTTAAAGCCCCACAGCATGCAAATGCACAGAAAGCATTTTAGCAAGAAGACAGAGCCAGCTACAAAGTGCACATGCAAAGCAGAGGATCGCAGGATACTTTCAGACAGATTGCTGACATATATCTGCAAATAAGAGCGCGAATTTCTTGTGACTCAGGGGTAATATCTAGACAGCTACTTCATGCAACACACTGTCATATTTTGGATTTCTCAGATTGCCGTCCTGGCAATTCTTGCCCTTGTAGCCCTTTGGATGAGCAGCCCTGTGCATTTTCTAGAGCAGAAGCAGTCCAAGGACCTTCTCCTAAGCAGACTCATTTGCACTCAGCTTTGTTAATTATCTTTAGGTGTCAATACGTGTTCAGCGCTGGGACATGCCACCATATCCACTCTCTCCTTGTAAATGCATCTCTCCATCTCTTGGCTTTAAAAGGATCCTGGAGCACAGGATATGGCTTCTGCTTTAAAAAAGGCTGGAATCCACCTATTTGGAAACGTGCTCCAAGAGATAATGTAGTAAGTCAGTATGCAAACTGAGCAGGTTTCTTTCAAGTTGGTACTCAGGCTGAGTGCCACCCTGGCATAAAACTGGGCAAATTCAAGGAAACTTTTTTGCCTTAAACCAGCCAAGACTGCTGAAAGCTCCTCAAAATAGGAAAATATGGAAAGACTTGACTGTCACCTGTGATATCCCGTCCGACCGTTCAGGACTGCATCCCAGGCTCTCCTTTGCAGTATCCTTTGCAGTGCCCTTCCACGTCCATCATGTAGATAAAGTCTATCCCATCCATCAGCGAGAGGATCTGCTGCAGTGGGAGAAAACATTCGGCTTTATTTGTGGAAGAAATTCTGTTTCATGCCACATCACCCCCCTTGCTGCGCTCTGCTACTTAATCTCATGTGAGAAGTGCTGCTTCTTAGATTTCACATTTATTCTTTCTCTTTCATTTCAACAAAACAGGCTAGAAATATATTGCTGTTTCCTTCTGATCCTCCGGTAGCTCGGGCTACGTTTTTGTTGCCTTGAAATTTAGCACACTGACAACTCCAGGATGGATCTGCTGGCCCAGCAAGTCGCGGGTTGTGTTTCAGTTATTATTCCTCCTGATGAATTCACCAGGGGATCTGTTCCTTGAATGCAAAGCTCTAGAGTCAGGAGAAATGGAAAATGCATTACGTGGAGCGTGACATAGTAAGAGTCCCAGAAATGAGTGCACATTGAGATATGTCCACAGGCAGTGGAATAAAGTTGTTCCTTTATCTCCATGTTGCTGCTGGAATTTCCTTCTAAAACCTGGGGTTTGAGCTATAGCCGTGATAATGGGCATGTACAGTGAAATATTGCTTCTATTTATTATATACTGAGCCTGAACAAGCTAAAACCATAGCTCTATTCTTCTGATCTTGATTAGTGGTGTTCTCAGCTCCTTGTCCTTGGTGTTCCCGAACTCCTGCATCTCTGAGAACCCCCTTCAATCTGAGACCAGTTTCCTATGGGGAGCTCTTTAATTCCCTTCTCTTCCTTTGGCTCCCCCTTGGTGGGTTCCCCCTCGCAGAACCACATGAAGCATCAACCCTTGCTCAGACTTGAGTGCATAACAGAAAATCAGGTGGCAGGAAAAGGGAGGAAGGGAAGCAAGGGTGAGAGGAAGGATCAGCTCTGGTTTCTGGGACCTTGGCGTTGTGCATCAGAGGTGGGATCGACAGGACCGACCAGCACTCGTATGAACACGTAGTCCTCAGTTCTGCACATTATGCCCAGGAAGGGTTTCCTAACTCAGTGTTTTAAATGAGAACTCTGATCATTTGCACAAGGGAGCATTTTTCTCCATTCTCCCTTCATTTCCCATCCACCCCCCAAGCCAAAAAGTTGGGCTTAAAGGCTGCTGTTGTTGAACTTCCCCAACTATCAGCTAAATAAAACATGGACACTGCTCCACCATGCTGACGGATGACTCCCTCTGCTGATCCTGGTTTATTTTTATTGCTTGGCTCGGGCCAGTTCCTTCAAGTCCTGAATCATCAGAATAGAGACCTTGAGGAATTCCAGCCAAATCAATCCGGAGCCCATTGACATATTGCTTTACCTAACCAACCATGCAACTCCGCTTTTCCCTGATAATTTCTCAATTAATTGCTTTTCAGCTCTCATTCGTTACAAGGTCAGGCTGTGACTGGGCTTGTACATTCCCATCTCTGATAAACTCTCCTGGTCCCCTAATCAGCCACAACTGGGATTTTAGTTCCATTAACTTATTCATCATCTAGACATTTTCATCTGGAGGAGCTTGACTTTTGATTGTATCAATGGTATCTTCAATTATTTAAGAGGACTTGAAAACTCCCTCCTTGCTTTGAAAAGAAAGTGCATTTGCAGCACCAAAAATGGGTTGCATTGGGGTTTTGGATGTTGCATGTGCGAGCCCATGTTAAAGGGATCACGCGTGGCGAGAGCGAACGAGGCTGCTGCTGCAGAACGTGAGTGCACGGGGCTCCTTATATTAAGATGTCAGCTATAGGGGGATGACAGTATGCTGATGACTTGTGGCTTACTAATGCTAAATCACGCCTGAGATTCTGTTCCGTGATGTCAAACATTGATTCGGTTTCCGTGGGAAGTTATGCAAATGCCAGAGTCCCTCAATGAGATCTCAGGCTGAAATTGCCAGCAAAAAAACTGGCAAAACTCATCCTCTGCTGGCAAAAATGTCCTTTTGGAAAATCTTGATGCTGGCTGCTCCCTGAAGGGGGGTGTCTTCTGAACATGCCCCCAGATGGAAGGGCTTGTAGGATGCTTCTCTTGGGTGCTAGCTGAGAGCCAATTCCCCCTCTTCTGCTGCAGCCTTCTGTCTGCGTCTGCGCCTCGTCCTTGCAGCAGCTGCTCCAGTACAGGGCAACACCCACTAGTGCTGCTAAGCACAGAATTAATCTGCTAACAGAAGCAACACTTCTATATTGCACCATGAGGCGCTCTGCATCTCAGATCTTCTCAGCATCCCTCTTCCCCCAGTCTGTATCCAGGCAAAACTGCTCCATCTGGAACTCTCTCCCCGTAGGACAAATGGTGCAGAAAAACTAACAACATCAGCTGTGTGGAACCCACCTTACTGGTGGTGGTGGTGTCAGAAGGCCCTCTGAGACCACCTGAGAGCTTCAGGCCCTAGACAATATCCTTGTGTGGGGTCAATAGGACTGTATTGACAAACACTCTGGAAGACAAGTGAGTTTAATACTGGAGGGACATGTCCATCCTGCCCGGGTCCACTGATCCTTGTGCATCACGTGGAGCTGAGCAAAGGGGTGTTTCCATGGCATGGAGTGGGTGGCCTTGCCACACAGGGTCACCTTGGGCATCTCAAAGGATGCAGAGGCTCCCCAATGTCCTTGCAGCCACGTGTGCACTGGGTTGGCATCGAGGGGCATTCGGAGGTGGCTGGTGGCAGCTCTAGGAATTATCTGCAGTCACGAGCGCCCGGGTGCACTGGCACGATAACTATCCTGAAAGAGGCACGAGGGCTCCTGATGTGGCTCTTCTCTTAGGATATTGCTGGAATTGCTCTCTTGTAGAAGCTATTGAGGCAAGAAGTCCCTGGCTGATCCGTGGGGATGGAAGCAGCAGCTCCCACCTCCTTGGCCAACGATCGGCACCAGTTTCCCTTCTGCAAAAGGCAGGCGGCAGCTCTTAGTACTCAAGATCTCATGATTTCATTGCAGACCTCTGAAATGCCTTTTTCCTTTTTTTTTTTT